>JAODPA010090609.1:0-22469 GCA_025585075.1 Nepenthes mirabilis | reverse complement strand
ATATATATATATATATAGAGTCTTACCTCTGTATTATACAAAATTGCATGCTACTGGTTGGAAAATGGTATAAAAGGGAATAGTGGTAAAACCAAATGGCAACTTATCCACCAAAAGAAAAACAAAATCAGATCAACTTAACAACTATTTGTTTCTTACCTCAATGTGTGGTATTTCTTTCAAAGGCCTATCAGCAAAATAAGCATATAATGCTCTCAGAACAGCCTACAACAACACAGAAAGCAAAAACATTGGTAATTTTTTTTTATATATAAAAAACTATGCTAACTGAAAATCTTGAAAGTGCACCCGTGGAAGGAACCTGATGAGATACAACTACAACGGGTGCCCTTTGTCGTTCAAGCTCAATGAGTACAGGCTCAAGCCTGCATGGCAAGAAGGCAATTATCATATGGGTTAGAAGACTACTAAAATCGCAAAAATAATTAAAACCACGGATTTGCTTACCTTTGAATAACATCCAGATAAGACTCCCCGCGAGGATAACGATACCAGAGCTTATCCTTCTCACGTGATCTGGAATACATTGAAAAAACACATACTTAAAAAAAATGTCAAAGCAGCCGACAGGTTATCTAACGTCAAAATGTGAAGATTCATGTGAAGAGAGTTTACCACCCATCACCAACGCCTACAACAATAGTTCAGTAATGTACTTGAAAGTTATGAAATGAATTGATCATACCCAGCTATACATAAATGGCTTACCCGCAAACTGAACTAGGCAAACCATACTTGAGTTGGTCAGTTTAACAGAAAAAATGGTCTGGTGCGCATTTTTATGTATCTTCATACTTTATGAAATTTCTTCAAAAGAAAAAACTAGATTTTCTGCATTCAACTGTCCCCTCAAACGAAATTTCAACAATTAACATAAACATTCCATATAGACCGTCATATAGTAGTTAGGAAAAACAAGCATTGCCCATTCAATACACTAAAGTTGTCTACATATTTCCTAGCAAAACACTGCCTTGTAGAAAATCAAATTCTGGAGAGGAAACCAAGGCCACCAGGATCATATAGATTAGTTCAAATATAATATATGCTATCTGCCTAAAAGGTTGTTATTGGATGAGAATTGTTTGCAGGCTGATAACTGAAGAGTCAAGATACTTGTACTTTAGTCGATTCCACAACTGGATAACCAGAACTAACTGGGAAATTATCAATCTTTTATCACAAGAGGTCACCGATATGGGGTTCAAACAGGCGTCAGATTTCTTTCCACCTCCAAACTACCATGCATAAATTAGACAGCATTCAACAATCAAGACAAAAAGTTTGCAACATACTCGTACTCATCAGGCATATTCTTTTTGATCTCTTCATATGTCATTCCATCACAAACTCCAGAATTAATCTCATCCAGCGAACGCCATTGTATCTGCAGACACAATCAAAGAACCCACTCAACTCCAGAAGCTAATTTCTGAATACAATAATACCAGCCAAGCTCGCAAAAATAAGCCTTCTCAATGAAGAAGACAACGGTGACATTTTTCTGTATCCACACCACCTTTGGAAAGCCAACAATGTGATTTGCCGTCAAAATTGATCTCTGCAAAGTGCTAGTCCATATCTGTATCACATGCAGAAAGAAAGAAAGGGATAAATGCTAAATAAAAGTTTGTGCCTTGCACAGGAAGGGCTCAACTTCAACATAACTTGACACAGCCACAGATTTGATCATCATATAGAAGCTATGCCATCATGCCATGCCAAATATATTATTTACTCAACATTGACAAGTCAGCATGACACAGGAAGGGTTTCAATCTTAAATGCCAAAGTTCAAGATTTTGGTTCCAGACAATGAAAAATTACAAGAAAAATAAAAGCAACTGAAAAACGTAAAGCAGCCAGCAAGAGAGAGGTTGATCAGAACTAGGATAAGCACTTGTAATAGGAAATGAAACCTGTGCTGCAAATTGTATACTCCAGCACTGCCATGACCACTCAAGCACTAACTATTTAAGTGTGAGTTTCATTGGTTCCTATTTTCACAAGTATGAAAACCCGCAAATGAATACAAATCAGAATAATCATAACTTTAAATAAAGGATGCAAAATGATGGTCTATTATGTGGTTCCCCATCAGCAACAGTAGATATCAACAAGTTTTCATTTTGTGAAATTATATTGTATTTGATGCACAAACAAAAGTTTCATAGCCAAAACCTCATGAATAAGCCATTATAAAGGGTGCACGAGGTTTCTCATATTGTGGGATTTAAAAGAGTCAAATATATATAATCTTAGTCATGCAATAAAGGGAGGTTGTTTCCGTGACTTAAACACATAGCTTCTAGATCACAATAAGCATTCTTATTGTTGCACCAAGGCTTATTTCATATGCAAGACATCCCTCTATCAAATCTATTGGTTATCTAACAGGGCTAGTTGGCTTGCGTCATCGTGATTTCTCCACTTACATAACACTGCAAAGTTACTTCAGTAGAGTCACACATACCTACATCACCAGCATGCTCATGTAAGTAACTGTTATGGCTGGATATCTCTAAAGAGAAGAATGTAAATAATTACCATTGTTATCATATTTAGGCTTCTGACTTGGTACAGAATAAGTATGTAGTATGCAGGGGGAATTAAGGAACTTTCTCTTTCATAAAATATTCACATAATTGTCAATGCATATCCATTTTATTTCTGAGTCAGGATTGTTCTCCAACGAAACCAAATCATTGAAAAATTGAGACAAAAAAATCTCTTGTTTCCCTGGGTGGATTTTCAGAAGTTTTCACCTGAAAATAATGCATACTTTTTTAGCTTTTGATTCTCCATGGATGAACTGGAGTGGTGAAGTTAGGACCATGGCCACAAGTTAAATTCATGTAGCAGCACGCCTGTTTTTACTTGGTGCATGGTCTTTAGAGGTGAAAACATGCACCTGGTGTTTGCTCTAAATCCTTGTACTGGATGACTGGGATGAAAGAGGAGATTCTTGGTCATAAAAAATGCTCATCCAAAAGACATGAAAGGACCCTATTCAACTTCAACAATTTACCAATTTGGCCGCTATAGAACTAGGGATTATCCATGAGTAGAATAATGCTCACATGAACCTCTGCTTAACCTCTTGACTCCAGCACAAAAAATACAGATATACATATATACATGCACACACACACACACACACAATAGTATTTGACTTAAATCAGTAATGCTAGATGGAACTTACTGAAGCAGCTCGTTCAGATTTCAGCCGCTTTTCCACAAAGTTGGCAAGTTTCTTGGCATAAAGTTCACCAGCATCACTGTCCAGGTGCCAATGGTTACCAATTTTCTTAGACTTCGAAGTTTCAGTACCATTGAATGAGCAGATAAAAATACATATTCATTTAGGAAAATGAGCAAGCCACATCTAAGAAAGATGAAACTAGAACTTAAAGCAAGCTAGAAAGGAGACAACAAAAATATATGGACACTTCTATCATTATCTTCTTTCTTGACACGTTAAGGGAAAATGGGAAGGGTGTCCATGACAAATATATGATGAGACTGAAATATATAGCCCTATCAAGAGGAAATAATAAAGATTATTAAAAAAATTATCACATTTCCATCAATCAAGTATGCTGCTGACTTCAATTTATGCAAATAACCTTGACCAGGCCTCTATGTTAGATTTGACAGCCAGCAGACGTTTCAACAGGAATCAATGCCACAAAACTGAGAAATATATGATTAAGTCAAAACGAATCACACTAGGTCTCAAATGAGACTGGATGGTGCCAAAGTTCGTTTAACAAGTATGAAGTTGCAATTCATGGTCAGAAAAGACAGGCCACATGCAAGCCGAGGCATGAACTAACCACACCATAATTCCTGAAAAATGGCATAGCAAGTCAGCTGACAATACAGAAAGAGCCTGTGGCTCAGTTAAAAAATATCCTTCATTGGGAGGAGGGTTTCCATCAGGTGCTAGGTTCGAACTTGACTTCACCCAAACAAGAGTCAGCTGACAATATTAAGATAGCACATTTCCAAGTGTAAGTCATTTCCTTTTATGTAGGCTGTATTTATGATCTCAGGTTCACATAACACAAGTGATGATGATGAGGATAGAAATTTCTATTTATTACTTTTATTAGCATTCGGCTTTACTTATTATGGATTGTTATTCAAATGCTATTTTGTAAGGCTTTTTTAATGTCATTATTGGGTTTTATTATTGTTCAGGTTGCCTATGTCATCCCTAGATTTTCTTTATTGCAAAAGCTTCTTTATTTTATTATTGGGGTTTGCTTATGTTTTCTATTTACAAATCTATGTAACCAATATTAAGTATTGATTAATAGTATTCTGCTTATGGTTGTCATCTGGTGTTGCTTCTCCCTCCTCCCTCATCAGTCTGTTATTTCTCTTCCTCTGATGTTCTCTCTCTTCTTCTTTTCCCAGTCCCTTGTTCTTGCCCATCTCTGCATCAAATTTAGCATCAAAGCCAGGTTCCTCATTTTACACAAGCAGTTATTGAGATTTTATTCCTACAACCGCTTAGGTTGTGATTGGGATATTGACTACAAGAACATCAAAATTTTAACCTGACAGGGTTAAGTTTTTTTCCACTCCAATAGAGTTGATGAAAACATGAATTTTTATTTACTAGTTTTATTAATTTTAGGCTTTACTTGCTTCGGGTTGTTATCATTTTGAAAGTTGTTTTGTAATGTTTTTTTTATGTCATTATTAAAATTTTCATATTATTAAAGTTCCTTTATTTTATAATTAGAGTTTCCTTACGTTTTCTACTTAAAGAACTATGCAACCATTATTGAGTATTGATGAATGATATTATGCGCATGGTAATTGCCTAATGTTGGTTCTACCTCCCTTCTCATCTGTCTGTTCTTTCTCTTCTTCTTCCCTCTTCTCCCTTCTTCTTCTTTGTTCCTCTATTCTTCCCCTTAACTGCATCAGATGGCCCTATCTTATACATCCTCCAACCCTTTCTCACCATAATGTAACTATGAAATGAGAGACAAATCCTTGGTTATAAAATCCGGTACTAAAAGATATCAGGAGGGAATAATGGGTCAAGAATGTCATTTATGTAAAGGGAATATCACCCCAAAAATAAAAAAGGCAGCAGCGAAAGAACTTTGCATGCCATAGTTTCCAATATAATACTTCTGACTCTCATATGCAGTCTATCCCAGAAAATGCAAATCCATTCAAACTGATCTCGTTGCCAGATTGCTCTCCCAGCTTCTGAATCTAGTTCTTGTATATGCTATTTTCTGCAGAAGCTTTTAACATAAATGAACTATAATTGCAAGAGTAGCAATGATAGACTCAACAACACCAAGGCAAATTAACGAAGTTCATCAAGTAGGTCAACCTCAAAACAGAATCACCCCCAATTCTTCCTCTAACATTGTCTCGACTCTCTCCATGCCTAGTAAGCAATATAGGGCGAGGAGTGAGATGGGTGTTCACCTGCAACAGAAGCAAAAGTTCATGTTCTAGGTTGAAGGGTAGCATTAACTGGGTAAATCACTATTTAGTTTAATCCATTGCAGAAAAAAAATAATAAAGAACAAATAAACAATAAAAAGAAATGTATCACTTGACCTACCTTTTTGTTTGACAGAAATCTATTAAGAACCTGAGAACATCTCTTATAACTCCACCAAGTGCACAATTGGCTCATCATAAGCATAAAATTAACAAACTAAATCTGAGTTCTCTAACATCTTCCTGGTGTCTTAAGATGCTTTCCAAGACTCCACAGATTCATGTCCACATGCATCATATTTTATCTACCCGTTCCCCCCACCCCAGATTGAAGTGTGACCACAAGTTCTAAAAAACTTATCCCTACATCCTCACTACACTGAACAAAAAGAGTTGACGCAAATCCAGTTAACTCCATACATAATAAATAGCTTTGGGTTTAAGATTCATTTGTTAGAATTTGATACCATAGAACACATAATTGGTGAAAGATGCTATGCAATAAGGGTCCAAACCCTTGATCAGTAGTAGGGATGATTTTTTATTTCTTTTCTTTGTTTTCTGGAAATCCTACCCCAGGTACGCTAGTTGTATATGTAAATGATAATTCCAAAGCAATGAGATCTCACACTCACTCGCCTAGGAAAAGAAACACACCATGAAATGCAAGTGAGTATGAAGAGATTACTTCCTGGAAACTTGAGGCTGTGAAAGGTGTAAGTAAATTGGACATACAATATGATTTTATCACTGTGTCATTCATTAAACATGCGGTAGTGAAATTTATAAGGTGAGCTGGACATGTGAAATGATTTATCTCTGTATCACACTGCCCAGAATCTTGAGATTAAGCAATTCGAGCACTACTAGTGGCAGAGAGACTCCGATCCTCATCACAAAAAAAGACGTAAGCATAGTAACCACCATAGAGACTATTCGGCCAGACCAATAAAGAAAACAAGGAGAATAAGTGGTTGAAAGGTTAGTTAAACAAGATGGAGAATTGTTAGCATAGAGTGCCTAATATGGGAATTTCAGGAGACAGTTCGTGCTTTTGAACCCTGAAGTTAAGATGGTGAATTTTGAAAAAAATATGTCCCCTTAAAACTAAAATATCTAAGAGTGGTCTTCCTAGCATTCAGTTTGGGTGTCTAACACTGTCAAGTTTTGCTTTTCTAGATGGTGAAATCCTCTTCGACCTATCTGGTGCTTCATTTAGGATGCATTATCAAATCTTCTACATTTTGGAGCCTGTGATTGAGCAGTTCTTAAAGCATTTAGGCATATGGAACAGAATTTCTTCTCTTGGTAGGCATTCTACTCTCATCCAGACTTTTCTTTTTCTCTTTTTAGATCAACAAGGATATCACCCAGGCTTGCCATCTGCTTTTGCTCTTATACAGTTTTATAAACTCTATTTTTGCAGAGTTTCTATTAATAACACAATATAGCTGCCAAAACTGAAAGACAATGAGAAATCTAACCTGGTTAAAGGCAGGCAACAGAAAATAAGAACATTTCGTCTACTGGGAAATACTAAAGCCAACAGCTGAGAGGGTTAGGAACACAGCTTTGGTATGTGAAATGGCTTTGATTAATTCCATATAAATGCTTTGGAAAAACAAAGAGGTTCGGATGCTACAGAGGAACATTCACTCACGTAAGTATTTAGAAGTGTACTCTGCAGGTATTGTGTCAGTAACAGCTCCAAGTTCATTTCTTATTTTTTGCCTTTTGGGCGGGAAAACAAAAACTCACTAATAATAAGACGCCAAGAAGGTAACAAAAACACCTAGCAGCATAGCTAACTCAAGGGATCATTTAGGCACTTCAGAAGTACCTGATCAGAGGAAAAAAACAAAAGAATTGGACCAAGAAATGGCAAATTGGACTAACCTAGATGGAAACAGGACCTATTTAAACAGTTCTGGTTCCACCTCCTTCCTCTAATAGACCAAAAAATAAAAAGAGAAACAAGAGAGAACCTCATCTTTGAAAACTCTCTTTCTGAGCCATCCATAACCAAGGTGAACATTCCTCCCTAAGTGAGCCAGCGTAGACTCATTGGTTTCCCATTTAATTCCCAAGCCGACACTCAAACTGCTTTGGACACACTTAGGAAATTGTCTTTTTCCAATTGCTTTCTGTTAAGTGGTAAATGGAGATTATACTTCTGGAGTACTGTTTTTGTTCTTACTTTGTTAGAACACAATAGATGATTCAGTAAAAGAAGACAAAGCTGGCCTATTTGCTTAATATCTTAACTCCACTTATTTTCAGAACTGGGTAGCGTGGTTTGCACTTCTGATATTTCTGGAACTTTTTTCATGCAAATCTCTTTCGCAATTTTCCAATTCACACTCCTAACCCAATTCCTTTTCCATTTTCTGGGAGCATCTAGAAGGTTAAGATTCCTCTTAAGGTAAGGCATTTGCATGGTCTTCAGTGCTCAATTAGGACAGTTATGAATCAAAGATAACGGTTATCTACTACATGAGACTGTCACATCATTGTATCTGGGGTGGACTATCACAAATAATATGTCCCAGTAACTGACATTAAATGTAGCTTTGTCTCCTGATGTTTGTGCCATGCCAAAAAGTAGCTACAATCTAGGGCACCATTTATATACATATCTGTTGCTTGGGAATCTGGAATAGGCTCTTTGGGAGTTATAGTAGACACTGGATTTTCCATGATAAGCAGAAGGTACGTATCTCATTCACAGGTTTTTAGATGTGTAAAGCAGTTTTCTGATACACTACATTTTCCATATTTTGGCACATATGGATGAAGTGAAATGCAACCTTTTCAACTCACTGAAAAAAAAAAAAAGAAATGCAACTTTTTCTAAGCAGCAGCATCCAGACCAGTTACTGAGGAATTGGTTGTTTTCATGGCTTTTCTAACTCCTCTAGCATTCACCTAAATGGTTTTATAAAGGAACTTCTTCATCAGATATCAACTATCCTCCTTGTGTTTCTCATCTTCTTCATTCTTAAGATATTGGTCCTTCATCAAGAAGGGAAATGCTATGTCAAAGTGCAGAGACACACAAAATGGATAAAGAATCAACAAAGCAGACGCACACAAAACATTTTATGAAAGTAGATTATAATTCCTTGACACACAACATACCAAGAAGAAAACAATCCGTCCAGGAAGGTAGCCACTGATATTATTCACCTGCAACAAGACCAAATGTATCTCAACAAATAGAAAACAAGACAATGCAACCAATCAGCAATGAAATTCTGTTGAGAACTTCAGAAGTAGAGATAAAACTTACTCCCACTAAGATTTCATTTTAATGACACAAGGCACTTTCCAAGGCATTAAGTAAACATTAATAACTGAAGATTTTTCCTAACCTTAAAGTAGACGCACGATGATATAAATGCTGATTTACACCAAACATGACAGAGATTTATAAAATTGACTGTGTTCCGCTTAACATATGCTTTTCAAGGACATAAACAAAGCGGTACAAAGTGTTATTTAAAAAAAAAATGAAAAACCAACAAGGAAAAAAAAAACATACTTGTATTTGTCCACCATGTCCACTGACCATATCAATCATTTTGATGTATGACCCTTCTTCCACTGGCTCATATACCTGTTAACAAATGCAAAATATTCTTGTATTAATAATTGTCCTATCAAATTTTGTTAGAAGAAGCAGAATTACTTGTAACAACTTTTTCATAATTTGCCAGTCGGTGTCTGAAGTCCCTACATCCAGCTTCAAAATCTGTCCTGCAGGACAACATGTAAAAGAACTGTGAAGTGGATATCCAGCTATTAAGAGCAACTAAGTGACATAAAAACACTTACTCTTCTGCATAATCTGGGCTCTGCTGGACTTTAAGGCGTATATTTCTCTCAATAATGCGCTCGTCATTACAAATTGTTTCAAGAAATATAATCTGCAAGCAAAACACAGAAGATGGAACAAATAAGTTGCAATGTTGTTTAAAGGCAACCCTTGAATCAATGGCATCCTTTATTAAATATCACATCAAAAGATTGAGATTTGGTGCCATGGTAAGATTGCTCTATTACAACACAAAGGTCATATTCAAGCAACGTAAATCACCTCTATAAGGGGTAAGAGTAAGACAGTGTATGTCTAACCCTCCCAAGATCTCGCAACGCAGAAAGTTTTAGGGTGAGCAATTATGCAATTGTAAGGTTGCTCCCTCGTTATGTGCAAATCATCGGTTCAAACCATAAAATATCTTTCCCACTATACAAGAGTATAAGTTGCATGCATTTGACTATCTCCAAACTCACAATGTGAAAGCCTCATATATTAGGCTACCCCTTTTTAAAAAGGAAATCCAACCATGAAATTACATCTCAAATATTGAATTTAATCTTTATTAGAAATATCTTGTATTGGCATATTTTGTGGCTAAATAAACAGGTAAAGTGAAAGATTTTTAAGTGTGAATAAAAACAAGCATCGGATACACGCCTATTGGTCACAAATGTGCCTTCTCCTAGTTTTCATGATTGATCTACACCTAATCAGCGCATGAATATATTTTGATCAAAACACCTGTGACTAATGTACACCTAAACTATACATGAGCGCATTTTATTAAAAATATCTCACATAGGAGCGCATTTTACCTAGGATATTAGCATTTGATGTATGCTTGAGTGGCACACATGCGTAGGGACGTGGCTCTCCTACCGATGTTTTTGCACCTAAAGCATGCCTATTTAGCGCACGTGTGTTGGGGCACTATTTTTTTAAAAGGATGTGCATTTTTTTCTTAAGTTTCAATCCTATCTATAAATACCTCTCTTCCATTCATTAATAGGATACACAAATATAAATAACAGCTGTAACCTTAAAGCTTTCATTGTTTAATTTGAAAAGTCATTTTTTGCTCAAAAAACCAAAACATTATTATTGAGATAAATTGTTAAGGTTTTCTTACCCAACAATTTCCTCTATAGTTTATACACTAGCTCCAACTTGTAAACCTTCGTTGATACATTGGTGGTATAGACGCTAAAATCCAGTAGGAAGCGGAGATTCAAAAGCAACTGAAACAAGTTCAATAAGAAGACACGAATGTGCCCGGTTCTGCTAATGTGAGCAAATTCAATAAGTTTTTTGGTAAGGGTCACAAATTAGAAATAAACCAGCTAAAGTTTAGTATGTTTGTACCATCAACACTATGAGTTGACTTTCATATTAAATCACTTTCACTAGTTGGAAAAGCCTAAAGGATTTTACTCGACAATTATTATTTATTGAGATTTTTCTTAGTCACCAAAATCTATTCGTCGTTTATTTTATTGTTTTAGATCTATTTTGGTAATATGCTTATTTGTAAATATTGTTTTAAATTTACATTTAGTAAAGTATATACATTACGTGTATTATATATTCATATATATTTTGCTTCCGCTTAAACAAATCTAGAGTAAAGATCCCCTAGTCTTCTCAATCTGGTAAATGCAAGTAACTAGATACATGGTTTGGAAATAAGAATTCAAAATATGAAAACAAATAGAACAGCTAAAGTTTTATTTTTCGTGTGTATAACCCTGATATAGTCGATGTTCATTTTGGGCAATTTATGGTGAAAACTGGTTCACCTACTATCTGGAATGAAGAAACCAAAATAAGCTATAAACCTTTTCTATGTTAGATCCACAATAATAAGCAGAAAAATAAAACACTTGTCAGGTGGGGAAAAAAACATGCACCTAGAACATGCAATGAGTCACATGAATAACACGGGGACTTCAACCTCAAGAAGTTAATAAAAGAAAAATGGACAAAGAACAGTTCTCTGAAATATATTTTCTAATTATGAAGAAGGTAGTTAGGACTTAATCAGGTTGATCTAGAACTGAAATTTCCCAGAAGAGAACTCAACAACAGGTCCTTTCCCTGCACATACACCCACTACAATTCCACAATGCTGTGCATATGGTCTGTTAATAGAATGATATCATCTAATAAATATTCACATAAAGCAATGCTCTGCTATGATGAAGCTACCTTGCATCTTCCTTCAGCCAATTGCATCAACATGCTCCTTCGTTGCCTAGTACTGTTTGTCGCATCAAATATTCCCACCTAATTTGATATTCAGGCGTCATATTATGGGTAAAGGCCAACTTAAAAGCAAGGGTATACTTGGCCTTCAATTTTTCATGATGCGCCAGACTTGGCAGAACCAGAGAGTAAGAAAGTTTCATGATCCAACTTAGAAGAACATACTTGGCCGCCTTCATGCATCCAAGATATCATATCTTCCATTGCTAAGGCAGCTACCTAACAGCAAGGGTAAATGTCATTTTATTAGGGGCATTTTTCTGGAAAATCTTCGTCAAATTGAACAAATTCAACGTCTATAGTTAACACTGCCAAGGTTATCAACATATTGAACAAATTTAACAAATCATTTTTCTAATAATCAATACCATTAGCAACTGAAGGAATAATCATCTTCTGTTTGTGATGCCTCAGCCCCCAAGGCATCATAAATGTTCCTCTTTGGGTTCTTAAGTGGTTGAGATAGTGATGTTAGAGACTGAAAGATGCTGAAGATTACGAAAAAAAAAAAAAAATTGCACAACTTTCAGAAAAACTACAGGCTGTTTAGCAATTTAGCTACTACAGAGCATGGACTGCTCACATGGTCAAGCATCAGCAGCAGAGCTATCTATGAGCAGATCTGTTACCAACAACCTATGTAATAGGCATGGTGTTGGGCATTTAAAATCAGTCACTTGGCCAAAACGTCATATAAAATTTTACATTCAGAACTCCTCGTGACACACAGTCCTTTATACAGAACAGTGGATAGCTGACCGGTATAGAGAGCTCAAGTGGTGGATGCCAACAGCTGAAGGACCTAAAATTTTCCATGTCCTGACCTAGAGATCATTCTCTCCAGGCTTGAGGCAGCTGTAAAATTGTATGCTAAAACGATGGTGGGTGTAAAGTGAATTAGAAAGGTGTAAGCAAGCTGAAGTTCAGTGCATCGGAAGGTCCATGAGCTAGCGGAGAAAATTAACAGACCAATTTATCATTTTCTTATCCTTCTTCATTTTTTTTCCCGCGCCAGAGGGGGGGGGGGATTTTGCACGCACTAGCTGATATCCTCACCTGTGGTTGCTGTATCGGCAATGTGAAAGCATATTCAGGTGGCTTGCCAGGGTGCAAATAAGTAGATTCTTTCTTTTTTCCTGTTTTTACAATTTTTGCACATAATGATCCTTGGATTTGAATATATATCCTAATGGAGTTTCACAACTATTTGAGAACATTATGAAAAGACAGACAACTTGCATAGTGATCTTTGAAATTGGATTTTGCTTCATCTGATTTAACAAAGTGAATTCAAACATAATGTGATCAATCTATTTTCCAGGTAAAAGAGAAAAAAACATAAATGATTCTCTCCATTAGATGATTGAAATCACTTCTTTCCAGTTGAGTGACCAGCTCCACTGATGACAAAATTCTTCCAATATGGGCTTTATGTCAGTCCATTAGAGAAGATTTTCAACCTATGATAAACAAAAGGGCTTGTTTTCTGATAATAATGAATGCCACAGAAACTAAATATCATTAGATAGCCAAAAATGTGATCAAAAATTTCTTTCAGAAGGATTTCACCTCATTTCGCGCCTCTAGGCCATTTGGATTGTCACCTCTGAAAAAGTCAGCAGACTGCATTGAGAAATACATGAACCATCAAGAGTTCTATAACTATAATTGGAGACAGGTTCAGGCAAGATTGAAAAAACACATAATTTCACCATTTTTGGAGGGTGCATGTAAGAGAAATTGAATGCTGGCAACAATATCTTAAAATTTTGAGGTAAGTCAAGGATAGATCCAATAGAAAAATATGACTCCATCCTAAATACGAACGCATCTTTTTGATAGTCACATAACAACAGCAAAATTTACTGGAACAAACTTTCAGTTGTCGAACATTGCATTTAGGATTTATTTCATGATAGAATCAAACTGGGGACCATTTTAACCAAGTTTTCTTGATAAAAAATCCCCAAATACAGTATTTCACTTATGCCATGATAAAAGTGATAGTAATAATGGATTGCCAATATACTCCAAATGGAGAACTCTATATAACCTTATGAAGTCAAAATCTCTTCACCAAGCTCCAACACACAGCATGATTCCACGTCATTGCCACTTCACTTAGTGAGGGATATAAGTGAAACAAAAATCAATTGCTTTTCCTTCTTTTTACCAGGAAGGAATAAGAATCCATTTATGTTATTACTTCGCATTTACATATATATAAGAGAATCATGTGCTTCCTCGGTCAAAATCAAGTAATCTTAACAGGTTAATTCTTGTGGAAGAACTGGAGTGATTGTATCAAAAAGAGCATGGCAGACAACTATGTTTTGTGAACCATGGTCTATTCAATTCAAAATATGCCCCTCACCTGAGTTTGCCTCTAAATTTAATGAATAGTTACTGCCCATGCCACATGGCGGTAGAGATGTAACTTCCCCTACACATCATCTACATCAAAAGCATCCAACTACAGGTACTACCAACTACATTTACACTATATGTCCAAACAACAAAGCCAAGGAAATTCAACGCACTAACTCCCTTTCCACTAGATGAGTGCATAACTCAACTAATATCATTTTCACCATCCAATGTTTACCAAACACCTTCAATATTATGGCAGTAGTTCACATGCTATAACAGTACCACCCATTCCATGGCCTATAAGCAACAGTATTGTCGCTCAAACTGTTTCCATTGCAAATATACCTACTACGTGTTTCCTGTGAAAAATTAGGCTGGAAAAGTTGATAAACTGTCACATATGAACATCAGACAGTTCAAACCACTTACGAGACAATGAAACACTAAGTCCTTTCTGAATTTCGTGAAATTATATCAATGCACAACATAATCCCAACCACCAGCCAATCCATCATCCAATTTCTTTATTTCTTTTGGCAAATATCATTATAAGGAGACTAAATACCTCAATAATTCTTTGATTAGTTTCCTCACTTTTAACACTTATTGAAAGACAGCTAAGCAGTGAAGAGGTTATGTTATCTCTCAATTTTTGCCTGTTCTGCAACTTCTACAGGCAGTTGAAATATTCCCGGAGATAATGAGAATAACAAGGGGATAATTTCTGTGCCATCATACTATTCAGTCTAAAGTCACATTATAGACATGGAAGTTTCCTTGGAATGATATTTTGGAGGCTGTGACAGCACATTCTTTTCTATGGCTTGATGAACTTTGTGGAAACGTAATTGCACAATGGAAAGCCCTGAAGAAAGGGGTTTTACCATTAGTCTTGTAAATTCCTGTGTTTTATGCAAAAGGAGTTGAGAAAATGTCAACCATCTTTTTTTTTGCGCCTGGAAATCTCAAGCATTGAGTCAAATGCTGCATGGAGCATTGATAGGAGTTCAACAGGTTCATGCCGGTTAATTAAATCACAGTTACTAGACTAGGGATAGCTCAGCAGAAAATACTACAACGATAAGTCCATTCAACTTGTTACTTTAGACATTCAAAATTTCAGCCTGGGAATATAAAACAAATTGCACTTACAGAGGATTTAAATACTCAATTGTTGTCGATTGTTTATGTCTGCATTAAGTGCTCCTCTTCTTATTCTGATGTATATATTGCCAAATTCTTGGATGATATTGCGCTTAACAGTTAGTGCACAGTCATTGATACAGCCCTCAACAAAACTCAATGATTGTGCACTTCCAAGTCACATAATACCTCCAAATGAATGTACCATTGTCATCAAATGCAAGGTTCTTAAATATACCATGATGAACCCTTTCTACCTACACTGCATAATAGACCCGTCCCAGAAGTCTGGTGGTAATAATTACTAAATGATAGAAACATATGAAATCTAGAAAGGCTGAATAAACATTGAGCTTTGTTACACATGATATAACATCAGATCAAAGAGATGGAAAGAGAATTATGAGCAAACTACATGAACACTTAGGGACTGTTCAGTTTGGAAAACTAATATTGTTTTCTGTTTCAAAATTTCCCTTTTCTTTTCCACTTAGCGGTTCCACAATTTTCCTGGAAAACATGTTATGTGCTAATGTTACAAACATGTCCATTTCCAAAAATATTCATCAATAATCTTTCGCAACCCATCAATTGATAGAAATATGAATTGGGTTAAACATAAACTTGACTTGTGATAACAAAGTTTGCAGTTTAAACTCTTAATATTTAAGGTTAACTGATGAAATTAACGAGTGCAACTGAGCCCATTTTCATGTTTATCAAACTAAGTCTAGTCTAAAAAATACTGCTCAATTTATTTACAAACACACCTATGGTAATAGTTATCCATAACTTCTTGTGGCCATCAATGGCACACTAATTTTTAATAACTATAATCCTTTGAATTATTAACCATATAATTAGTGTTTTATCAGAATATCAACTACGCACAAATGACAAATTTCATTAAGTTATAGGAAATATTATATGGTAACTTAAATGTTCTTAAAAGGACAACACTTCACCTCAAATTAAGTGATATTAATATATTTTTCAATGTATAAAAAGTTATTTACAATGAATAAAGGCTCACATAAAATTTTTAGGTAACTCTTTTTGAACGGGGAAAGACTTGACTGAATTGCTTATATGGGCTGAAAGATCAAAGGCAAGATCCTTCCATGGTAAAAAAAAGAGACAAAAATACAAACAAAATTTTCAAAAATCAAGTCAAAATTGCCTCAGTATATATTTAGAAAATTTTGTTCAAATTTGACATATATTTATATTTAGAAGTTTTTAAAATAGTATTTCTATTTGCTTAAATTCTCAATATTATATCCCTTCATGATCAGTGAAGAACTATAAAAAACGTCATTTTGATCTATCCTCAGCTTTTTAAAATACGTAGCAAGTTAAAAAAATTAAAAAAGGACACATTTTCCAGATTTTTTATTATCTCAAACATGGAAACATTTTCTGCTTTCCGAAGACCCAACTAGCTATTCCACAACTGAACAGGTCCTTATAAGAGATAATTGTCACTATTATGTAAATGCTCTTTTTTGGGGGAGGGGAGTTGGGGTAGTACTGTGTATGAGAACATCATCTCAAAAGAGAAGCAAGTGCAATTAGAAAAAACCACCTCACTTACAGAAACTAAATTTCAACACCTAAATTACCTGATTAGTTCCAAGCTTCAAGCGCCTATACTGTTCATCGAAACAAAAGTGATGAGAGTCTTTGTTATTATCATCAATATGAACGCAAGGACTGTTCCCTTGAACAAAGGGCACAGTAGAAGGGGGTATAATTGGCAACATAAATCACCTTCCCAACATTGAAGTGTTTGGTATCATGCCCCAGCCATCGAAGATATCTTGTCAGCTTAGCCGCAGTAAAGGTCTTACCTCGGGCGGGCAGGCCAACCTACGATACAATGCAGTCTCCTTAAACTTGTCGTTCCAAGTGAAGCCAAACACCAAATGCTAATATGCTAAGCATGGAAAATTTTAGCTATAAGCTTTTTTTCCTCTTTCAATAAGAAAGGTTGTGTCTTGTGATGTAAAAAGTATGCCCTATATATGCAGCTGCGCAAATCATTCCATGCAAAATACAAATATATGGGTAAAATGCTGACACAAAAAGATACCAGCACAATTGCCAAATGTCTATCTTCTTTTAGTCCAAGCATCTGATCAGCTACAGCCGCTGCAGCAACAGCCCCAGCAGCTGCTGGAATTGCCTTCTGAAAATTAAAAGAGAAGGAAACAAATGTGAGAAACTTCTCAGGCAAGCAATGAATTTGCCAAAAAAACCTCTCAAGAAGACAGCTTCCAAAAACCTTGCTTTCTGATTCAAGTTTTAGATCATTTGCAAAAGTACTAGCACTGATGGATTTGACTAATCTAGGAGACCCAACACCTCTATCCACAAGAAGACTCCTATGAGATTCCTGCTCCTGCAAAGGAGAAATAGTCCCCACTGACTTTGAATCACCCATGCCAGCATGTGAATACACCTTCAATGGATCTGGTAAGAAGACCTCCATTGCCTGCATAGATAATAGTTTGCTGTAATAAATATTAAAAGAACATGACATTGCCGTAACAATTTGGCCCCAGACAGCAAAATATTGGCTTCCCAACAGATGATGTTGAAGGTATTAGCTGAAATAAAAATCAGCAAAAAGATCAAAACAAGCACAATATATCCAAGAAGGATATGAAACAAGCATAAATAGTAGCTCTTTACTGGGGCTCAAATCAAGTCCCAGTAAATGTAAAGCAGGTATATTAGTTACTCCAATGGACAATTGGAATCAGAACCCAGATGAATCCTTATCAGATTATCGTTTTACATTGAATGCTATTGACTTCAGTGCATATGCTATGTTACACATAAACATATCATCAATATCAATGCTTCCCTCATTAGCAGGTTTATGAACAGCTCACCGGGTTCCTTAAAGTTTGTGGTTTACCTTGAATTGTTGCTGTAACATACATGTAAAATTTAGGTATTTCACATGCAAAACTCTGACAAAGAATATTAAAAAAAAGGGTCATTTGACAAGAAATATCTGTCTTCCAGCACCGCAATAAGCTATTTCAAGTCCAACAGTACCTAAATCACATCCGTAAGATAAGTTATCGTGATAAACCTTAATAGCTGCAGTTCCATCATTGGAGACACCACCAGTTTTAAAGGCACGTGAAGCACTACCAGGGCTATCGGTGCAAAATGCCCTTGATCTTGGAGTCTCAGCAAGGTTAGCTGCATAAACCAGACCCGAGTTTGCAGAATTTGCTGGAGATGGGATGACATAATGTTCAAGATCAAGCTCCAAACTTGTTGAAAACACATTCTGTCAAAAGGAGAAAAGGCAGCAAAACATTTGATTTAGAAATAAGGTTATACAAACCACTGGTATATTAAAAAAGTTCATTGTAGTTTTGAACATTTCTGTCCAGAGATCCTTTTTTTTCTTGAAGATTTTCTTTCAAAAGTTTTCTGATGGCACATTTCCAGCTCAGATATTATTTCTGGGATGACAGCCTACTAATAAATAAATACATAAGAGCTAAGACATTTATGGAAAGATCTGCTCAAAATCAACAATGAGCTCAATCGCCACGCAAAATATCAGTCCATCTACCTAGTCTTCACTAAATATACCCTCCCAGAAGTTTTCCTGATAAGAAGGGGGGGTTTCTCCTGGGTCCTTTTTGGCCACAAGCTATCCTTGGCCTCCCTGTTATTAATGTTCATTACAAACCCCCAGCCTTAATAAGCTCAAGCCTCGGACTTTCCATAAACACATTCCACAGGTGGAGTTAAATTGTACTAGGGTTATCCTTATACTCAAAAAGGATACTTCTCAACATGCACCACAGTAGAGATAATACAGACTAAGCTCTACGAAAAGCCACTGTCATTATCTACACTTAATCCTGGCTGAGCGCCAAAGGCAGTAGTAAGAAAGAATCCGCTCTGAGATGGATAAAAAGGTCCAACTCATTGACATACTGAACCAACAACTTACTACCACCAAATTTCAATTCAAGAAAACAAAATATTGAAAGACGTGATCTTACTCAACAGCACCAAACTAAGAAACCAACTTTCATGAAGTATTAAGCCCTACACTCAAAGCAAAAAACTCAATTATGACCCATCTGGACAAAAAGTTGAAATTCTGAATCCTTTTTTAAGAAGAAAAGATGAAACTCTAGAATAATAGTTTCACTTATAAGAAGTAAAGAAACCCATGTATCAAAGTCCGAACTAATTCTAGGCATGAAAACCTTGATATGGCCAAGTCTAATTATAACTATAGGAATGAAGAAAATTCAAAGGGAGGGGGCATCTTTTTTGTACTACAATGAAGACCCCTAACCCAAACTCAGCATCAACATCTTTATAATCTTTTCTAACATTAAAAAATATATGTAAGGCAAAGTCATTGAACATTCCTTAACAATAAACAGGCAATACTTTCCATTATTTTTTGACAGGTTAGATGGGGAAGAGAAAGTTGGTGGGAGAGAACTGAAGCCATTGGCCTAGGTATGAACAGCCAACTGATGCCACCATTGATTTTTCCTATATATAGCAATACTTTTGAGAATGTTCCAAGACCTAAAGTTGTTGTTCAGGGATTTTAACTTGAATTGCATTTTGTTCATTCTTCTACAAATAAATGACTAAAGTATGATTATCTTTAGAAATAAAACCAAAGAGAGTACCCAATTGTCCACATCTAGATGAAATGGCAAAGTAACTTTGGTGGTAGGTAGCTTTGTTAAGATATTGGGGTGAATCAATTGGGAATTCATGTAAGGTTTTGGTCTAAAAAATTGATTCCCAAACTATTCAGTTGATGAAACAGATAAGTTCACATAATTTTTTCTTAGTTTGGACTTTGAAAGAAATAGGAAATGGAAAGGTGGGACAGTAAAAAAGATTTGATTATATATCAACCTTCAAAGGATATTTCCATAAACCAAGTGCTGAAAGAGAACTCGGATAACTGAACCTGTATTGCAAGACTTAAGGCTTGCTTTGTGGTTGTCACACTTGTTCCAAAAAATAATTAGAACATGTGGATTCTATTTAGATTTTCTCCAGAATTTCTGCCAAAGAGAAGTCTCCACCAGTTAGAACTTTTTGAAGATGTTAGTTTTCATTTTCAAAGTAGAATTATTAGCAATATGAGAGCAGCACCTTTCCCTTTCATTCTGCATGTAAACATCAATGACCACAGAATTTCAACGCCCCACCTTCTCTGAATATCTGAGAAAAAAGCCTCCCAAAGTACAAAACTATACATTAGCACTGACATAATTTTAAAGAGATGATGCAAATAGTCTTCCAACCTGATGCTATAGCAGTTATGCTAATCGGTAATCATCATGAACAGCCATACCCACTCCTTTGTTAGCAATGATGTGAACGCAAATCAATGTTGATGGCAACAAACAATAAGTTTCACATCTTCAACCACTCCAATACATCCGTAGCAACACTCTTAAGGTTGAACAGTTTTTATACCTTTTTCGAATACCGTGTTCCAAGTCTTCCTACATCTATCCCATCCCCTCCAATTATATGAAAGTGCACCTAATCTCCCCATATTGTTTGTTGTAGGTACACTTATTAACTTACTATTAATGAAAACATTTCTTGCTTTAACTTTTACTGGTCGATTGCATAATTTATCCTTTTGATCAAAGGGTCACAACATATACCTACTAAGATGCAAGCAAATCAGCCATTTTGCTTATGACAAACATTAATTCTCTTGCTCATGTTAATATATCCATATTACCATAATGCACTTGTCAAATGGAAGCTTTTCCACAGGCAAAGAGAGTTATTTTCCATAGTGAATTTCAAAATGGACACGTGATTTTAGCATGAATCTTCATATAATAGCAACCAATCACGTATCCATTACCAGTGTAACTAATCCAAAATGAACTTGAAAATATACTGTACAGTACTTCAGTTCAAAATAATGAGGAACTATTATTTAATCTGTACCTCAATGCTAGTCTCAGGAACTGAATTGATGCTGACATCAGGAATACCACGAACAGTGGAAGGCTGCAGATTCTCCTGATAAGCTCTCCAACTAGCCGCAAGATCAAACGGTGAAACCCTGTCCGCTTTAACAAACACCCGACACTCTAAGACATCATCAGCACTTAACCTAAACAATGCCAACCTCGCATCTCCTTGCAATGAACCCTGAGTCAACATCCGATTGGTACCTTCCTCTACTATACATGGAGTACTGCTGAACTTCGGTTTCAGTAAGAACTTGAAATGCACTATTTCTATGTCGAATAAAAAATGAAATTAGTCAAAAAGACAAAACAAGGGAACACTTCCATGCCATCTATGGGCTATTAAATTGGCATTCAACTTTATTTTGAAAGGGGATCCACTGCCACCAAACCCCAAAGCAGAATTCCATGCAGCCAAAGAAAGAGATAACACAAAGAAAATGGATTCAACAGAGTAACGATAACTCTATATACAAAAGTATTGCATCCCAAAAGTCATCCCAAAGATGTCAGGATGATGTGGCATGGCAAAGAACTACCTGAACCATCTATGAATTGCACATGCAGGCAGGTATTGTGCTTTTGGGATCTTTTGGGATAAGCATATTTTATATCTATGGCATTAGTTGCATACCCTGATTTTTTTGGTAAGTAAAGTTTAGCTTTTTTTTGGAAAGTAATAATTACCATGATTAGGAGGAACTACAAAACTCAATTCCCACATTGAAGTCGATTCCCGCTCCATCGAACGCTAATAATTTCCAAAGAAAAGAAAAAGTTCAACTCAATTGAGGTAAAGAAGGCAACAAAGAAAGAAGTGAAAAGAATAAAGCAATCAGCAACATCAGAGAGGAGTAGAGTAGAACTAACGGCTTTAGAAGAGTCCCAAGAGCCGACAAGAGGGACAGAGCCAAAGATATGAGGGATGAGCTCTCCGTTGAGTTTGTGATTCTCCATTTTCAAGGAAACATGGAGCTGCCCGCCCGCTTGATCTTCACTCTCCTCTTCTCCGTGTGAACTACTGTCCGAGTGCGTCGATGTCCCCGTCCCCATTCTCTCTCCCTCTAAAACACCAACAATTGATGGAGTCTTTGATTCATCCAAGGTCGAGCAAGAAGAGGAGAGAGTTCGTTCTCGCTTATGGATAAAGCAAAGGCGCCGAAGGGACGGATAAAGAGGGAGAGGGAGAGCTGATAAGAGGTAAGGAGAGGGGGTAGTTCGATTTGATTTTTCTGATTTGGGGCCGTTTTCGGGCGTTTGTTAACGGCATTGTGTGGACCCACCGATGGAGATCAAAAATTTAATCCGGATTGGGTAAGAGTTGAGTTATACTATTATTTTCGTAAGGCGAAATATTTTATAGG
>JAODPA010090598.1:0-55529 GCA_025585075.1 Nepenthes mirabilis | reverse complement strand
CATTTATTGCTGCCGCAGATCATTAATGAGAGAATAAGTCAACGCACGCGTGGATGGAGTTCTCGTCCAAGTCCTCTCGGACATGACGCACCAAGCAAAGTCCTCGTCCATTATTCCAATGGAGTCCGCGGACAAAAGGCCACTCGGGAGTGACCCCAACAGCTCGAAGGAGAGTGATGAACTGCTGCTGGATGCGGTTCCTAAAGGCAGTAGCATGCTGGGTTTCTCATGCTGGAAATGGCCCTGTGGTGTTGTTGAGCTGATGATGTAGCTGATGTAGCTCGGTTTGATGGAGGGCATGCTCTCCATGTTTATTGAGCTGTTCTGATTGCAGATGCCTATGAAGGGGGTGGGATGGTCGCTGGCCTGCTGGTTGTTGTGATAGCTGAACTGGTGTTGACCATGGTGTTGCGGCCTTCTATGCTGCCCCCATGTGATTTGCTGACCTGTGAAGTTAGAATCCACTACAACCTGTGCTGCTGTCGGTAAATGCTTCTGATTCTTATTGAGCAGCATGGATTTGATGTTAATGCAGCAGCACTGGATGTATTTCCTGCATAGGGGCAGTGTTTGCGGTTTTGATGCGCAGCATGGTATGAAGATCTGGGCATTTTATTTTCTTTGGTGTAAAATTTATTTTCTTCCCCATGTTTGGGCGTGTCCTTCATGTGAGTAGGTTGATGACGTTGACATGTGTAATTCTGTTATCGATGTTTTTAGTTACCTTATCATGGTTTTGTATTTTGGATCACGTTGCTCGGGGTATGCCCTAGCATCTTTGTTCTAAATCCAAGTCGGAATAACACTTAGAGATAGAACATTGTTCCTGTAAATTTTTTTTTCTTTTCATTTATAAAATTTACTTACTTACCAAAAAAAAAAAAAAGTTGTGTGTCTTTTTTTGTGTGTGTATTTTAATCTACAAACTGCTCAAGGTATGCCCTAACGTTTTATGCATTAACTCCAAGTCAAAATACTTGGATTTAATGCATAGGATGTGTAATTTTTCTCCCTTTAATCCAAAATACTTACCAAAAAAAAAGAAAAAAAAAGGTGCCTCATTAGACTGCTGCTACTGGAATTGCTTTAGTTGCTCTAGTAGCCGTGCTGTTGCTGTTGCTGTTGATTACACAGATGGATTTAAATGACTGCTACAGTCAGGTTTTGTGAAGAAGCTGGTTCATCCATTGTGAACCCGTGGCTGAGTGGATGTGCACTGTATGCAGATTCTGCTGTCAAATTTGTTATTGCTGTTCTCTACTGATGCAGATGATGGAGTGGAATCGCAGCTGGAGGATATCTGCAAGGGATCCTTGCCTTTGCTGTAGGGGGTGTGGCTGGTGTGACTAGGTGCTGATATGCTGGTTGCTGGCTAACACTTCAATTTCTAAACTTCACTGCTGAAGGCTGTGGCTACTGGAATCGAGTGTTTTACTGGGAGCAGTTACTGGTCCTGGACGAAAGGACCTTGGTGTTGTTCATAGCTATTGCTGTTGCAGTGGGTGGAATTGGTATTGTCTGATGTTGGGCGCAGCTGCTGAAACTGTTGATGCATGGTTTTAGGTGCTGTTTTTTTGTAGAGTTTTTTTCGTTGGGCCGGGATACATACGGTCGTTCTAGGTGATGTTTCATCTAGGTGTTATTATTTCAGTTTTCTTCCACTCGGTTCATGATTTTGTTCATGGTGGTGCTCGGGGTATGCCCTAACTCATTGTTTTATTCTAAGTTGGCAAAACACTTGGAGTTAGAATATCGTTTTGTAATCTTCATTTATTTAATTCATTTTACTTACTTATCAAAAAAAAAAAAAGAGTCCGTCTGCCGTGGGTGTTTCAAAGGGGCTGGCCCCTCTAGGTTCCACCTTGCTTGAATGTGCTTTCCCTTGTTTGCATGCCGCCAGGAGGGTTTCCTTTAAGGCAAACTCTGGCGCTCAAGAGTCTCGTGTTTTCGATGGTATTTCTATTTCCCCTGCTACCCCAGTTTTTCTGTCAGATTACTGCAAAGCAATGGTGGGATCGCATGGCTCATCTCCGGTCCATCCTGTTAGCCGTCAGGTGCCCTATGAGAAGTTTAGTCCCTCAAGTGGATCCCCTGTATCTCTAGCCATTCCAAATCTGAATTCCGAGCCTACTGGTGTTGAATCTACTAAAGGCGTTTTGGCATCCTCATATATTTGCAGTGAGGGTTTTAATTCTGGAGAAATTGGATGCTGCCTGTTGGCTGGAGTGGCCTTTGTGCCTGTTGCTGCTATAAGTTGCGGATGTTGACTCCCATGTCCGAAGTGCTTTATGTTCGCCTAAGCCCGGAGTGGCCACACGCTTGATTAGTTTCTGTTTATATGGACGGAGTGGCCACTTGTTCTCTGTAAGGATGGTTTGGTCTTTTTCGCTCAACAACAAGAGAAGACCGATCTACTTTTTGCTCACTATTGGACGGAGTGGATTGGTAGCAGAGTCCGGAGCGGTATTTGTTCATTTGCTGACCGGAGTGATCCTCATTCATTAGCTGACCGGAGTGACTTCATCTGATGTTATCTGGCGCTTGCAGTTTTCGGAGTGCGATCAATTGCTGAGCAAACTTTGCGTTCTCAACGCCGTTTTAGATAATGTATTCTTGTTTTTAATGACATTTGCCATGTTTCAGGGGTCTCCTGTTTCTATGTTTCTTTTTCCAAGTCGGCAAAATACTTGGTAAAGAACATAGCTGTTTGTATATATCATTTAAATTTAATGCAATTAATTACTTAAAAAAAAAAGAAATTGAATGCTGCCTGGATGTGGCTAGTTCCATCCCAGTCGACATTCCTCCGGTTCACTATAGCAAATTGGAGGCTCTGGATTCTGGGGCCGAATTGCTGCCAGGGGAACGACTCTGTTTACCTAGACAAGGAAATCAATTAGACGGTAGTGACCAGAGTGAGGTGCCAGTTGGTTCTTCAACGTCTCCAATGATTTCAGCAGGATTGGTGGAGGATCTCACCCCTGTCTCGCAAGGAGGCACTTCGGCCTGCCATCTGATGGTTTGCCATAGAGAGCAGACCCAACCACCTCCTCGAGGAGTGCGGTTGATGTTCCAAGTTCTGATTCTGGATCGAGATTACCCATTTAGAATGCTGGTGGTCCTACGGGAATCACGTGGTCTTCGGTGGTGACAAAGAATACTCATGGAGGTAAGTCTTTACTAAAATTCTATCCTCCAAATTTTTCCAATATAGAGAATACAATTCTGTTCCCCCCATCCGAAGTTATACAACAAGGTCAGGAGCTCTGGGGATCCACATTGGTTGGATATTGTGTTGGCAACCCCATTCATTACAATGCTATCAACAATATCACTAGGAAAATTTAGGCTCGGTTTGAGCTTCAACATGTGGCCGGGAATGATTTGGGGTTTTTCTTTTTTCATTTCTCTTCAATCCAAATGCTTAAGCAATGCCTAAATAATGGCCCTTGGCCTCTCCCTCACCCTCCAGTGTGGTGCCGGCGGTGTCGAACGCATCTGGTATCCTCCCGGCTCCTAGTGGAGCCCTTCAATTTTGCCCGGGCTCTCAACCTGGTGCTCCAGTGATCCCCAGGAACTCCCTTGTTGTTGCCCTTCCTCCCGGTGCTGATGGTTGCAACCATGGTGTCACGTGGGCCTCTATGGTCCAACAGAACACTCCTGGTGGTAAGTCCTCCCTTAAATTTCCCCCCCTAATGTATCAGATGTAAGGAACTCTATTCTTTCTCCTCGTCCTGATGTTATTCATTAGGGTGAGCAACTGTGGGGTCCTACCCTTGTTGGCTACTTTGCTGGCTCCCCCCTTCATTTTAATGCTATTAAAGCATTACCAGGAAAATCTGGGCTCGGTTCAAGCTCACTCATGTAGCTGGAAATGAGAATGGCTTCTTCTTTTTTCGCTTCTCTTCCATCAATATGCTCCATAAATGCATGGCCAGCGGCCCTTGGTCTATTGGAGGGCGCCCACTGTTTCTCAAGAAATGGGAGCCTAGAATAGTCCTTTCCAAGGATGAACACAAATCCCTTCCCACGTGGATCACACTGTCAGGGGTTCCTGTCGAATACTGGACACCCCTGGGATTGAGTTGGATAGCTAGTGCTATTGGTAAGCCTATCCTTCTCGACCTTGTTACTGAGAGATTTGAGCACATGGGTTTTGCTCGGGTGTGTGTTGAGATGGAAGTAGGTGCTCTGCAACTAGACTCTGTTAAGGTTCGAGCAGGCTGTCGAGCTGATTCGGCTGACAGCTGTTTCATGGAAATTAAAATTGAGTACCACCGGAGACCTTCTCGTCGGAGTCCCCATCGAAAGGTTGGAGATAAGGCCCTTCCCCTCAATCATTCTGGTGTTTTCAAGGCTTGGGCTTTAACCAACACAGCCCCAATTAACCCCCCCAAAATCCCGGTCTCAGTTCAACAACCCGAGTGCTGCTGTTCCTCCCTCTGGGACTTTGGCTCAGAAGGCTTTGTCTGTTGCCAATTCCTTCAACATTCTCCAGAACCCTTCCCTGGTTGACCATGTGGAGAGCGATGGTCTTCCTCTGTTGGATCACTTGGCTGAGTCGTCCATGGCTCCCCCGCCTTGTGATTCTGAATTAATTCTCCCCCCGGGGACCTAGTCTGCCTTGTCCATGGCTGATCTCGAGGAGGAGTGGCACCGTGCTGGGGAGGAGGCCAATCACGTACCCATCACTGATTCCGGTATGGATGTGGCTCCTGGACCGGTGATTTGCCTTACCTCGTCCCATACCACATCCGGCCCTGAGGTTCTTGCTAGCCCAAAGAATCCAATGAGCCTAGACCCAGCATCTGATGGGTCTGATTCTAATGGTTCTGATGGTAAGCCTAAGAATAGGGGACCGAAATCCTCTAAGAAATCCAGAAACTCCAGGGGGCCTAAGAAGTCAAACCCCCTCTCACCGGTTTCTGATGACTAATATAGCATGCTGGAACGTGAGGGGACTCAATGGGCTTGTGAAAGCCCATAAAGTTCGCAACCTCATTAGATACCATGGGTGCTTTATTGTTGGCCTGGTCGAGACTAAAGTTGTGGAGAAAAATGCAGCCGCCATCTCGACTAGGATTAACCCTCATTGGACCTGGTCTATGAACTATTCTATCTCCTCTGTTGGGAGAATTTGGGTTGGATGGGACCCCAATAAGGTGGTAGTGAATATTCTCTCCAAGGAAGACCAGATTATCCATACTGAAGCACTCTTCCTTGAGGGTAATCACCGCTGCCTCCTGTCCTTTGTATATGGTGCCAACCTGGAAGGTTCTCGGAAAATCCTTTGGCACAGCCTTAGGAGGCATTCGGGCCTCCTGGGCGACCTACCTTGGGCGATCCTGGGTGATTTTAATGCCATTCGCTCGGAGACTGAGGCCCTCGGTGGCTCTTGGCACTATAAAAGCTCCATTGATCTTAATGAGTGCCTCAGGGATTGTGACCTGGAGGACGTTTGCCATGAAGGTCAATTCTTCACCTGGAATGATGGGCGTGACCCCTCCTCTCGTATTTTCAAAAAACTTGAACAAGTGGTCGCCAATGGACATTGGTTTGATTTATTCAGAAGCTCTAAAGCGGTATTCCCTCCTGCTAGGTTATCAAATCATTCCCCTTGCATCCTTCTCCCCATGGATCGTGCAGTGCGTAAACACGGGATGTTTCGGTTTAATAACTTTCTCACCAAATCCCCAAACTTCCTTCTTGGGGTCAAGGAAGTTTGGGAGACCGAGACTCTTGGTACTCCGATGTTTAGGCTGGTGTCCTCTCTCAAAAAGATGAAGGGAATGCTCAAAACTCTTAATTCCCAATGTGAGGATATTCACGAAGAGGTGCTGCGCTCTAGGAAATGTCTTGAGGATGTCCAATCTAAAGCATTCCCTTCCCTAGGGACCTGCGGTATTGAACGTTCTTATAGGGCTGACTATTATTCTGCAATGGCTAAGGAGGCAGATTTCCTACAACAAAAAGCCAAAATCAGATGGCTCAAGGAGGGCGATCAATGCACAAAATTTTTCGTCAAGACTGTTAGTGGGAATTATAATCGTAATAGGATCATCTCCCTCATTGATGAGTCCGAAAATCCTACTAAAGGGAAGGAAGTGCTGAATGAATTGATTGTTGGCCACTTCAAAAATGCCTTAGGGTCTGGTCGAACTCATGGGTCGGCGGAGGCCAATCGTATTCACCCATACATTCTCCATACCGTCCCTGGGTCGCTAACTGGCCAGCTAGTAACCACAAGCTGAGATGCAAAGAGAAGGTCACGTCTCTGGTAGTCCTCAAGGGCCTTTCGCGTACAAGAGACCTCTTCAGAGACATTACCCATTCTGCGATTTAGATCCTTCATCCTTTCCTTGAGAAGTCTTAGCTTATAGACAATCCAGAACATGGAAACACCCTGTATATTGCTCTCCCAGCAAAGACGAACAGAGGGGATAAATTGTGGATGGTGGGTGATGAAATTGTTGAACCGGAAGCACCCGCCTTTTGGTAGCTTCGAAGTATTTTTTTTTGGTAAGTAAATGAAATTAAATTTAAATGAAAAGTACAACATGATGTTCTAACTCCAAGTGTTTTGCCGACTTAGAGATAGAACAATGAGCTAGGGAATACCCCGCGCACACCATGACCCAAGTCATGAACCAAGCGAGAATAAACTCAAAAAAATAAAAAATATCTAGATGAGCCACATCTAACTCAGCCATCCTCCACCCGGCCAAGATACAATTTCACCAGATTTGTTGAAACAAAAACTAGAAACAACTAGGGCCACCTTCTAGTGCCAGCCGCCTAACTGCATGGTACAAAACAGATGGGCCAACCTTTTCCAGCCGCCCATACAAAGCAACCGACAACACCAGCAGCATTAGTTTGAACCCCCCATTAGGCAGCCCCTCTATAAACTGCAAGACAACAAATTGCATTCCCTACAACTCCAGGATGGACCGTCAATTTTGATGCCGCCACGGCTAGGATGGACCATCTGCATTATGCTCAGGTCTGTGTTGAAGTCAAGAAGGATGTTGTTCTCCCTACAAAAATTATTTTAAGCAAGCGTTCTGCTTCTGAGGTGGAGCTGGTAGTTGAGGTTGAGGTGGAATCTCCTGACAAATCTTTGAAGGTTAGGCCTTCTGTTGGTAAGTCTCCCAGGATGGGAATTTTATCTAATTTTCATCCTCAGTCTTCTTCCTTTTCAGCCGTGGTGTCAAGTGAATTGGGGAGCCCTAGCAATTCTTCTGCCCCCCTTCTGTCTGACTGTCTCCCGGTCTCTGTCAAGGACCACGAGGTGATGAAATTGGAGGCCCCGTGTGCTCAATTAGGCAAGCAGGTCGGTTCCATAGCTCTGGATGAGGCTCTTACCTTTCATCCTCCTCCTGCTGGGGCTGTCTCTTCGGGTTCGGGTGATGCTCAGCCTATGGGATGTGCTCAGGTTAGCAGCTTCGAAGTAATAGGGGACAAAATGCATGGAGAGTGGTCCGAAAGCCTAGCCGGGGGGAAGGAGGTTATGGAGGGGAGATCTAGAAGCCAGGGACCATTGACCACCACTCTATCCAGCTTACGAAAGACCCGGGAGCCTGGATCTCTACCATCATTCCAAGTGAAGAAGGCCCCGTTGCAGCTCAGATCTTGCAGCTCGTAGTCGATGAGACAGTTATCAAGAGCCTTAGCACTGGTACCATGCCAACAGCCCCCAGGTTTTTAGAGGGAGCTCTAATAGCATTAAAGTCACCCAACGCAGCCCAAGGTTTGCCGAAGATAATTTGGTGGATGTCACGCAAGTCACCTTCCTTTCGTGGCATTTATTGGAGGCCGGGTGGTCTGCCGAAGTGGCTTGTCATCTCCTGTTATCAGCCTCTTGCGGAAACTACCGGTTTGGATTGCGGCTAGACGGATTGACTGACGTGGACTCTCTCGCCGGATCGGTCTTGAGGATAAACCGCTGATTTCATATGCCGACTTGGTGTGAGGGAAGCTGCCGATTTCATTTTTTTTTGGTAAGTGCTGCCGATTTCATTGCTGAGTTAAAATGCGCTCTTTAATTGCAGATTGGCAATGTTGGTTTGGAATGCTTTTTTTTTTGGTAAGTAAGTGATTTTGGGGGATATTCACGAAGGTGCTGAATCTAGAGAGAGACACTCTCTTCTCTCTCTAAAATTTCAAATTCCCCCGCCTGCGAATTTGAATCCACGGCGCCGACGGCCATGGCCGACGGCCTCGAGGCCCCCTCGGGCCCTCCCCTGATCTCCGCTTCCCCTGTCCCTCCTGTTCCCTCTTCTCCCAAGGATTCGGCACCCTCGGGACCTCTCTCTCTCACTCCGGAAGGCCAGTTCTTGGGCGATTCGAAATCAAAGGGCTTCGGCTTGGATTCCGAAGGTCATGCTTCCAGCTCCTACCTCTGGGCTGATATTGTCTGTAAGGATAGTCATGAGGTGCACAATCAAATTCTTCCCCCCTTTGGCCTGTGGGGCTGAATCGACCATCATCTCACTTCCGCCGGAGGTCATCGACCAAGGCCAATCCTTCTGGAGTTTTACTCTGGTAGGCCATTTCCTTGAATCCCCTCCTCACTATCTAGCTGTCAAAGCCATTGCTAAAAGGATTTGGGCCCGCTTCGGTCTCACACACACCGCTGGCAATGAAGCTGCCTTTTTCTTCTTCCATTTCTCTTCGATGGAGATGATGGAAAAATGTCTTCAAGCCGGTCCATGGCTCATGGCGGGGAAGGCTATTTTCCTTAAACGTTGGTCACCGGGCTTGATTCTGAACAGGGAGGAATATAAACGTTTCCCCATTTGGATCAAACTCTCCAACCTGCCGATCGAGTACTGGACCCATGCCGGCCTCAGCTGAGTTGCAAGTGCCGTTGGTATTCCCCTACAGCTCGACCCCCGAACTGCCCGTATGGAAAACGTCTCCTTCGCAAAAATCTATGTTGAAGTGGGTGTTGATGGGCCCTTTCCCACAAGTATCGCCATTAAATCTTGCCATGATTCGGCTCCCTTAGTGGTGAAGGTGGAGTATAGCTGAAAGCCTATTAGGTGTAGTTGTTGCCGTTTGTTGGGTCACGATGAAGCTCAATGCCATTCCATGGATGTTAAACCTCAAACAGGTAATTCCCGTTCCAAATCCTTCACTTCTGCTCATGTGGAAAAAGTCCAAAAGGTTTCCTCGCCATGCCCTGGGCACGCGATTGATGATAGTGTTCCCAGTTCAGTGGATGAAGAAGCCTTGATTCAACCGGCTTCCCTCCCGCATCCAATAGCTGTCCTAAATGAGCCCCCGAAGGATGCTAACGCCCTTTGTGGATGTTGTGTGAGTAGTCGACCTATTGGGCTGTGATGGACTCTCAAACCCTCCCTTGTGTTGAATCGCTGGCTTTCACGATCCCAGTTATCCCTATTCCTGGTCCGGCGTCCCAAGCCCCTCTGGACCCTATTGCACCCCTGCTGCAATGCTCTCGGTCTCTGTCCATGGTTCCTGTCTCCAGAGTGGTATTGTTCCATCAACCTCCTCTGCGACATTGGGCATCAATTGTGCCTATCGGATGCTTCCGGGTGCTTGGATGGCCCTCCTAATGCGCAACTTAATAAAATGGTTATTGAATCTGGTTCCGACAGTGATCCAACTCCCACTTCAATCTCACGAATAATCAAAAAATATGGCTTGGATTCATCTAAGCATGGGGGAGCTGGCCCTGCATATGAAATCTGTATGGGCCGGGCCGTAGACTACTCTAAAGAGAAATTCTTAAACGTAAATGAGGCGATGGCTTTGGAGAGCGACTCTTGGAAGCCATCTCGATCTCGAAAAAAGAAAAAAATCCAAAAAATCCAAGGTATCCCCTAGATCTTAGGGGTTGTGCTGTTGGAGTTTTGCTGTTTTTATACAGGCTACTAATAAATTTGGCTATTGCTTTTTTTCGTGGTTTGTTGGATGATGCTCTTTTGGGTGTTCGGGCGATTGTCTGATGGCCTGTCCATCTGCATTTCGTTTGCCTTGCTTGATGTCCGGATTGCTCACTTGTTAGTGCGGTTGAAGCAGTTCTCATTTTGGCCTGTTGACTGAAATTAATGTGGGTGTTCGGTTGTTTGAGCTGATGCCCTATACCCTTGCCGATATGTTGGTGTCAGCTCGGTTTTCTGGCCCTTTGGTATTTTGGCAGTGCAGATGAGCTGACTCCCAGTATCTGGTTCTCTGGTTTGGTGCTGGTATTGGCTGAGCTGCATTTATGTTCCTATTGTAGTGCTTGATGAGCTATCCTGATTCACTGCTTTATTGCTAGGCTCGGGTCTAGGTTCTGCCTTGTTTTGTATTGCCGATTGTAAAGATTTGGTGATGCTGAATGGTTGGAGTTGCATGGGCTGGGAAGTTTACTCTGTTCAACTAAAATTGCTCCTTCCTGCCAATGGATGCTGATCTTTGGTCCCTGCTGAAGTTGGTGGATGCAGCTCTTGGAGCTTTTGGTTTGCTGCTTCTGTCTTTGTTCTGTATTGCAGCAAGTGGCGGGCTCTCTTATTGGACAGCTGCTAAACTTGGTTTGGTGTTGTGTAGAACTTTTGGTCTTCATTATGACTTGCTGCTGATGCTGATCTGCAGCAAATCGAGGGAATGCAGATCAGTTGCTGATGGGTGATTGCCCCTTCTCTGTTTGTTTGAAGAATCTGCAGTACGGCTTCTGGAGGGTTTGTGCTGTGGTGATGGAAGCTGCCCTGCTATTTTTACAATAGTTGGCAGTGATCTTTGGCCATTATGTTGCTGCTGATCTCTTGTGGCTGTTAGCACATTTGGTCGGTTTGGCCGATTCTCTGCTTGCTGTTGTAATTGTGTAGTTTGATTGCTCCCTTGATAAAGGTTATGCTATTGGAACTGTTGTCTATGGTTTTCGGGTTAGCAGTTGTTGGAATGGGTGAACACTCCATTTTGGTTCGGTTCTCAAAATTGTGGTGGAGGTGCAGATACTACTCTTACGCTGGCTGGTGTCTGCTTGTATCTTCTCGGATGATATGATCCTGATGCTGAGAAATGTTGCATCTGTAGTATTTGTTCTGGCTCCTTGCTGCTTGTCGCCTACTGAAGCTGCTGCTGGCCCTGGGCGAATGGACCTTGGGTTTATACTCTGTCATTGTTGCTGCTGAGGGTGGATTGGGTATTGGCTGATATTGAGTATAGCTGCTGGATCTATTGACAGCTCCTGTCTGTGCTGTGCCCCTTCTAGCTGATGTCTCAGCTCGGATTCTGGCTCCCTGGTTATTTTGCTGAGCAGTTGGAAGTAGCCTGCTAGTTGCTTTAGGTGCAGCAGTGTTGTGGCTCTGATATCGGCCGGTCTGATGGCTGGTGGCTTGGATGCTATGCTGTTTTCAATTATTGATTTCCTGTGCTGGCGTATTAGCTTCCTTCTTCCTGCTGATAATGGACTTGGCAGTTTGCTGATGAAGTTGGCTGCCTGTGTATGATGCTCATGCAGTTTGTGCTTCAAGTGTTGATGGTGGGAGCTGGGAGTGGCTGGCCCACTGTTTTGCAGCTGAATTGGTGGCATATATGGTGCTGGTGGCTGGTACCCTAGGGCTACTAGGAACGAATATGAAGCAGTGGGTTGGAGTTCCCATTACTTTGCTACTCTGGTGGCATTTATGCTTTTCTTGTTAAACTTTTTTTAAGTTTGCTTTGTTGTAGGGCCGGGTAGCTTTCGGTCATATTTGTTAAATTTCACCTAGGTGAGGTTTTCTTTCATTTGCTGTTAATCGGTTCATGATTTTGTTCATGGTGATGCTCGGGGTATACCCTAGCTCGTTGTTCTAAATCTAAGTTGGCAAAACACTTGGAGTTAGAATATCGTTTCTGTACCTTTTATTTCATTTAATTCATTAAACTTACTTACCAAAAAAAAAAGTAAGTGATTTTGGATTATAGGGAAAAGAATATGTGGTTAAGAGTGAACGCGTTGATGTATGTGGTTCTTTGCCCATCTCTTTGCAAAAAAATTCAGGTGTGACTCTACCCCCGTCTTCCTGGGTTGAAATTGCCCAGAACAATGGTCTCTGCTCTTCTATTAAATTTTATCCCCCTCAAGCATTAGAGGGGGATATTGTCTCCATATCCCCTCTTGCTGAAGTAATCCAGCAGAGCCAGGAGATCTGGGGCGCCACTCTGGTGGGATATTTCAACAAATCTCCCCTACATTACCTGGCGGTTAACAACATTGCGCGCAAAATTTGGGCCAGATTTGGGCTCTGCCATGTGGCTGGGAACGAGAACGGTTTCTTCTTCTTCCGATTTGCTTCTAAAAAGCAATTAGGTCTCTGTCTGTCGAATGGCCCCTGGACTTTTGGCAAACAGCCACTTATTCTTAAACGTTGGGTGCTGGGGATGGAGTTGTCTAAAGACTCTCTCCAAACCTTCCCAGTTTGGATTACCCTATCCAACATCCCGATTGAATTCTGTACTCCCTTGGGCCTAAGCTGGATTGCAAGTGGGGTTGGGAAACCTCTTCATCTTGACCCGATCACAGCTCGTATGGAGCTGATGCAATTCGCTCGGATTTGCGTTGAGGTGAGTAAAAATGCTTCTCTCCCAAAAAAGATCAGGGTTAAAACTGGTGTTATGGATTCGGCCAGGACTGTCGATGTTATGGTTGATTATCAATGGAGGCCGAAGCCTCATGCTAATGGTCGAACTACTTCCCAGAAAGGTACCAAAGGGTTAAGCCTGTCCATCAGGTTGTTGTCCCAAAGATTTTGCCCTCGGGGTGCCCCTTGGATGAAAGAGGGTCTTTTCCTTCTATGGAAGGACTCAATGCTACAAACAACTCTCAGTTTGATTCTCTTAGGGTAGCTGTTATATTTGTCTCTGAACAAGAGGATTCTGATACCAATCCTAAGGAGCCTTTGGAGCTGGCGATGCCTTTTGAGGCTGCTAAAGAGGTCCCTAAGGATATGGACTCCAGGAATTCGGATATGCAGAAGGCAATCTCAACTGATTTCCGTGTTGGATATCTTGTTGGTTTGGAGGCGAGATCAACGGACAGTGTGCTCGATGCTGTGGCTCATGAGGACCCTTTTTTTTATTTTTTTGGTAAGTAAGTATTTTAGATTAATGGGAGAAAAAATTACAAAAGTTATGCATCAATTCCAAGTATTTTGACTTGGAGATAATGTATAAAGCGCTAGGGCATACCCCGAGCAGTTAGTACATTAAAATACACACAAAATAAAGACGCACAACACAAAGGTCCTCCAGGAGGACAACCAAGTTCTCAGACCAAAACGGAAGAACAGCACAGCATCCATTCCATATTCAGCAAAATAAAAGCGCCCTGGCATCATAGATACCAGCTCCTACTCAATGCCATACAGCAGCTTCAGCAATGGGCATTTAGGCCATTGTAAGAAACTGAAAATAGCTTCAGCACCATTTAACTGCCCATGCACCAAAAACACCTCGCAGCAAGGCACTAGCCCACGCATATATCATCAAAGCAGCAGCAGCAAGACTCCAAAAGCAAGATCAGCAATTCCAGTAGCATCTTCCAAGAGGTCTGCACATCATCAACTGCTCTTTCATTAGCAAGGTGGAGCAAAAATCCAATCCAGCTCCTCAAAGCTGAACCACAACTGCATCCAAACATGAGTGATGGTTTGAGACCACACAGCAGCAGCGCCAGAGCACTCAACTGGAGTTGCTGCTCATCCACATCTGCATAGCACTGCAACTCAAAGCAGATCAGTAGCAGAAACCAGGCTTAGCAACACCTAAATTCAGCCACCAGCTTCAGAGCTGTAACATGCTCCCCAACATCATCAATGCCGCATCAGAGACTGCAGAAGCACAATCCAATGTGCAAGTTCAATAGGGGATTGCTACAGAGGTCGGCCAGCAAGCACAGCACCTCAAGTAGCCATCCGGCAGATTCTTCAACCAAACAGAGAAGGGCAGATCACCCATCAGCATGAGAGCCTACAAATGCATCAGCAAAAGATACAAATGATCTGCATTCCTTCTAACTGCAGCAAATTAGCAGCAGCAGCAAGTCCCCATACCGCCTCAGCAACAGCAATACACACTGAAGATCAAAGGTTCGACACAACACCAAACCAAGTTCAGCAGCGTAACAACAAGAGAGCCCGCAACTAGCAGCAATGCAGAACAATGACAGAAACAGCAAAGCCATAATCTCCAAGAGCTGCGCCAACCAGCTTCAGCAAGGACCAAAGAGTCAATTTTTGCAATCCAGCTACAGCATCCCTTGGCATTGCAGCCAAAACTAATCCACTGTCAGCTCACCAGACCACAACCAAAAAGACCCCAGCTAGAACTGCACGGGCACCCCCAACCCGTCCAAGAGGAGGGAACATATTGGCTTAGAATCATCAAAGCCAGCAGCACCAGTGACGGCGCCAGATCCAGAGCACAAAGTGAGATCCACCATAAGGCCAGAGGAGGCAGCTACCGAATAAGTAGCAGCAATGCCCGCACCAGGAGGGGCAAAAAATGGCACAACCAGCAAACAACAGGGAGCAGCCACAGCATTCAGCAAAACAGAGGAAGACTCATCTTCTTTTTTTTTTGGTAAGTAAGTGAATTTGGATTAAAGGAAAAAGAATATAACACAGACATTGATCTTACACTAAGTATTTTTCCGACTTGGAGTGAAATCAAAGTCACCGGGGCATACCCAAATCATCGCGATACAGAGGATACACAATCAAAAACACCTAAAAAATCTACGTTATACAACGGAAACAGAGGACCACAATATATACAGATGGGCCCGTAGCAACACATACTGTATTCTGCAGCACAGCAACGCAGCAAAACATCAATCCCACCACAGCAACACAGCAGCAAAGCATTCTGCAACGCTGCACAGCATAGCACACATTAAGCCCACCGCAACATTCATTCCAATGCCAGCAGTATAACAATCGGAGACAAACAGTGAAGCCAGCCACTGTCCGGCATCGCAGCTACCAACGGCAGCACAACATGGGGAGAGAAATAGTGCTCCAGCAAAGGGAAGCAAAGCTGAAATCAGCAAAGCTTCAATCACACTAGCCACATTGGCATTCGTCAACACAAACCAAAATAGCATCAAGCTGCCCAACATGATCAACTGAAAATGAAACCAGCAATTCAATTCGGCCACAGTAACGCCAAATCAGCCGAAAGTCAAAATCAGCCTTGAAATCGGCAATTGAAAACAGCCACAGTAATGCCAACCCAGCCATAAGTCGAATCGGCAAATGAAGTGCAAGGCCAGTTCAGCAACAGACATTCCATGTTCAGCATGCCAAGTCGGACTCAGAGTCACACCGGCAATTGATGTGCCTAGTCCGCAATTCCAAATCGGCCACAATTCGAAGTTGGCAGTTGATCATCAACGCCAACCCGGCCAAAACCAAACCGGCATTAAGATTGGCATTCTTATGCTTCGACATCTTCAAGATAGCAACAGAAGCACTACAACCTCAAAATCACATCGCAGCAGCAGAGTTTTGCTCCTCAGTAAACAAAGAGGGAACAACAAAGTAGTCAAAGCTACAACATCTTCAAGACAGAATCCAACCACACCTGATGCAGGGGAGCTCATCCTCCACCTTACCCGGGTATGGCAGATCAGCCCAAAATCTCATTCACACCCAACAAAGCACATGCTCCCAAGCACAAAACATGTCCACAGACAGAACCGGTAGATTACAGGAGACTGGAACCGGCCAAATTCCAGAGCTGCAACAAACAGCAAGCTCTGATCTGGACAATGGCGGACTGGGAAGAAAGGGTCGCATCAGCGACCTCCAATCAGCAACCAGAGTCGGACCTTCCGCATCGAAACCAGAACAGAGACAAAAAGTTCCAGCAGCCACATCAGCCTGAGGCATGGAAGCCCAGCCCTAATCTGAGGAGGCGAGAGACCCACCGAAAGTCAAATTTTAAATTTGAAATTTGAGAACCCAAAGAGAAGCCAAAACTTCTCTCTGGAACATCCGCTCCTGATGGGTGAAGGACTTCTACGAAAAATCCCAAGACGAAGAAAGGGGGCAACTTGCAAGAGCCGACAGCCCAATCAGAAGGCGGCACACAGAAGGATCTCACCGCAACTGAAGGGACTCTAGCAACCAATCAGATCTTCGGCCAGCTCTTCAGTACCTCGCCTAATAGTTCCAATCCCGAGCTGTACGACATACCCCAACCCGTCCAACAGGAGTCAACACACAGGTAGAGGATCATCAGAGCCGGCAGCAAAGACATACGACTGTGCCAGAACCATCGAGCAGCACATGAGCCGACAAATGCTACAGACAGCATCGAAATCGAAAAAGCTTGAAGCCCAAAATCCCAGCCACACCTTAGCGCACGCCAAGGGGTGAACCGAGAAGAAGAAAGAATCGGTCCAGAGAGAGCTATCGAGCCTCAGAGGAAGAAACTTGCTGACGACGACAATCTGATACAGCGGATAGGAACCATTCTTAACAAACAATGGTGGGAGAATCGGACCGCGCTCACAGCCACAATCGAAGTCGCAGAGGACACTGACGAAGCCAGATCTGATGTCTGGAAAGGAAGAGAGCTGGAGATGAAAAATGGGAGGCAACCGGGCGGAGCAACCAGGAGACCGGCCGTGGCCGGCTCCGGCGTCACCCAGCCAGAGGAGGAGCGCCGCTAAAAAACGAGTTCAAATTTCAAATTAAAATTTGAAAAGAAGAGAGAAGCGAGAGCTTCTCTCTCTAACCCGTCCGGCCACGCTTCATCTCTCTCTTCTCTAGAGGAAGACTCCTCAAACCAGCAACCCACACCAGAAGAGATTGCTCCACAGATAGCCACAAAAGAAGGGGCGCCACCTTACTCGAAAGATCACTTGCAATCAAATAGTCCCAAGCCAGAGTGCACAGGTAACCCCCAAACCGTCCAACTGGAAGGGACCCAAAGACAGAGGATTATCGAAGCCAGCAGCACAGGCCCCTGCTCAAGCAGCAGATCAGGGGACACCGCAACAGAAGGACCACCAGCGACCAGACAAGGCCTCGTCCAGCTCTTCAGCAAACCCAGCCAAGTAATCCCAAACCAGAGCTACACCGACACCCCCCAACCCGTCCAACAGGAAGGAACACACAGGCAGAGGGCTTCAGAGCCAGAGCCTAGGATGATCGTCAACGCCAGATCCAACGAGCAGCATTAGATTATATGCTTCAGATCGCAGCTCTCGAACCCAAAGAACGCAGCACAGAACAAACCAAAACCGAAACTTTCATAAGGAAACCGAAAACAGGGACTCTTAGCCCCGGCAGACAAAGCATGGAAACCCAGTCAATTCCGAAGGCGAGGGACCCTAAAAAAGTGAATTTCAAGCTGAAAATGAAATTCCAAGCAGACTGAAGGAGCAACCCCCAGCATTTGCAAACCAAACAAAGCTCCACAAAAAGGTAGCAGACTGAAGGATCTCCATCGCTTTAGTAGGGTTACATACATCCAAATAGATCCACGGCCAGCTCTTCAGTACCTCACCTAATAGATCCATGCCAGAGTTGCATGACATCCCCCAATTCGTCCAACAGGGTGGAACACACAGGCAAAGAAACTTCAGAGCCAGCAGCACAGACATTCAAATGCACCAGGCCCAACGAGCAGCACCTAGATCCAGCCAGCAACCAAATCACAGGAAAACTAGGAACTGGGCATAGACGCCCAGACGACTTCGAAGACGAAAGACCCGAAAGAATCCCATAGCGAAGCCAGAGCCTTCATCCCAATCTGAATGGGAGAATCGATTCAAGCGCACAACCCTAGATTCAGACCAAGGAGAAGAGGAATCAATCTTGTGAGAGCAAAACGAGACACCGCTGAAACCTCAGAGGACGCAGAGCCACAGCCCCGACAGCTCCATCAGCTTCAACGGATGAAAAGATAGGCCAACGGGCAAAATCCTTCATCCCAATCTGAAAGCGGGAGTAGCGGACTGAGCTCGTAGCCAAAGACGAAGTCTCAGAGGGCGCCGAGGACGACGCAGCCAGAACTGGGATTGGAAATGTAGCGAGGAGGAGACGGAATACCGGGAGGGAACCGGACGGAGCAACCAGGTGCCGCCCGGCTCCTGAAACGGCAGCGCCGAGTTTGAAAACCAACGCGCCGCTGAAAAGGAGTTCAAATTTCAAAATGAAATTTGAAAAAGTAGAGAGAAGCGAGAGCTTCTCTCTCTGCATACCAAGGTCCAGAATCAGCAAATCCAGAACCTGCCAACGGAGGGAACACATTGGCTGAGGATCATCAAAGCCAGCAGCCCAGGGTAGTTTACGGCGCCAGATCCAGAGCACAATGCGAGAGTCGCCAAGAGGCCAGAAGGGGCAGCATCCGAGTTTGTAGCGAACCACATAATCAGAGCTATCAGCCAATGGAAGAAGCAACAATGCCAGCAACATGAGAGGCAAGAAAGGGCACAACTAGCTTCCAACAAACTGCAGCCCAGAGAGAACTCAGTTGTCCGAAGCTTAAAACTGCAGCCCACAACCGAAGGCAGCAAACAGAAGGAACTCCATCACAACCGAAAGATCACTAGCAACCAAACAGGTCCTCGGCTAGCTCTTCAGTACCTCGGCTAATAGTTCCGAGCCCGAGCTGCACGGCATCCCCCAACCCGTCCAACTGGAGGGAACACACTGGAAGAGGACCATCAGAGCCAGCATACCTTGCATTTGGCTGTGCCAGTTCCTTCGAGCTGCACATGAGTCAACAATGGCTACAAACAGCAACTCCCAAACCACATCAGGAGGGCAAAAACTGACCAAATCCAGCCAGCAACCAGAGCCGAGACATTCGCAAGGAACCCTGGAACAGGGACTCTCAGCCCCAGCAGACAGAGCAGGGAAGCCCAAACAACTACGATGGTGGAGGACCCCGAGGAACTCCCAAAGCGAAGCCAGAGCCATTAGACGCGCACAGCAAAGGCTCGAATCGAGAAGATTCGAGGCCTCAGAGGATGGACATCACTGAAGCCTCAGAGGACTCAGTATCGCCGTAGGCAGAACTAAGGATCGGATCCGTCGAGAGGAAGAGTCAACACCAGGGAGGGACCAGGGGAGGCAGCCAGGAGACCGGCCATGGCCGGCTCCTGCGCCGCCTGCAGCGTGTTTGAAGACCGACGCACCACTGAAAACGAGTTCAAATTTCAAAATGAAATTTGAAAAAGAAGAGAGAAGCGAGAGCTTCTCTCTCTAACCGGGCTTCGGTTGGAGCAATTCGTTGCTCATGAGGACCCTTGCTCTGCCGATATCAAACCCCCTGCAATTGAGACTATTGCGGGCACAAATGGGGTTTAGTGTGATGAGGTTGGTGTTCCTCATTGTTATAGTGATGATGGTGGTGAGTCTCACTGCCATTGTAAGGGTCCGGTTGGTGCTCTGTGTATACAGAGTTAGCCTCCGTGTGGGCTTGATTTGTGAGACAGGTATACTGATGGGGCTCACTCTGATCGAGATTGCCTTATTGATGGGTTTTTTTTGGTAAGTAAGATGAGATTAAATTAAATAAAATTTACAGAAAGATATTCAACCTCCAAGTGTTTTGCCAAATCAGAGGGAGAACAACACGCTAGGGCATACCCCGAGCACTTCCAAAGACCAGGTTATGAAAACGTACAAAAAAATAACAGGATAGCAATTCTCATATAGATTACGAAAAACTAATCCGTCGCAGATCTCTTTGGTTGAAGGAACTCATCTTGTCAATCAGGAAACCGCATCTACAAAGAAAAGGGAACCGGAGATATTTAGCAAATGTGGAACTAAAGGAATCAGCATCACTTGACCATCATCCATCATTGTGTATAATGGATGGACAATCTTCAATGGTGCATCAATCTGCTTCATAAACACCCAATGTCTTCATTTGACATCTCTTAGAACCCATGGGGTACGCTTGTGTAAGGAAGCATCAGTAGCCAGCGCCTGGAGTTGTCGACTTCCATGAAACTGTGTCCTGCAAGAATGAAAAAAGAAGAATTTTTTTTTTGAAAGATCTTGAAATCAAGACCATACAAGATTGAATAATGGGAAATAACAAAGTGAGAATAGCCAATCCTGAAAGCTCCTCTCTCTCTCTTCTTTTTTTTTTCAAGTACACAATGCAAACTTCGGGCAACGAGACAAATTCAGCCTGGATTTAGCCCAATACACACTTATCATGTCTAAGGGATATGGGAAAGTATCAAAATGAGATCAGTCAATCCCAAAAGCTACTTTTTTTTAAAGACCGGAACTATCAAAATGAGAACAGCCAATCCCTACACAAGGTGCCTTATTGATGGGTATGATATTTCCACTCATGAATCAATAGCAAGAATCAGTCGTAAATACTCCTTGGTAGTTCCAGACACAAATGTGTCTAGTTCTTATGGTAATTTGGAAGGTTATAAGCTGGAAGTGGCTCAGGTAGCCTTCCAGGAAGCTCTATGTTCGGATCACTTGGCTAGCAGCCAAGTCCTGGGTGATTTGGATCATGTGGCAGATCCAAAGCATTCCCATGAATGCTGTCCTGTTGTTACTCAGTCCCAAGGGGATTCAGATGTAGCTGATATGGGTTCTGACCCAGTGTTCCTAGCCACCCAGTTGTTGACTGGCGATACAGCTTTTCGGCATTCTCTAAGAACCCTCGCCCCGGACCATAAAAATATAGTGATACTTTTTTTTGACAATTGCTGGTATAATTTATCTGATCAAACTAAAAATAATTTCAAATCATCCTTCCCTATTGTTAGGGCAAATCTTCACAACTCTGATGATGCTCCTCTTGAAGTCCTTAGGATTTCTCTGCTTGCACATCCTAACATTGGTTATTTGTGTCCGCTTGAGGAGCGGATAATATTTAATTTTCTTAGGTCCTTGCCGATCCTAAAGTCGGTTTCTCATCTAGATCGCATTAGCAATTTGGATGAATTAGTGGCGGGTCTCCAACTTTTCCATTCCCAAAAAAAAAAAAGAATGGCTCCGAGTCCCTTTTTTTTTTTTTGGTAAGTAAGTGATTTGGATTAATGGGAGAAAAAATTTTACAAGTAATGGTTTATCTCCAAGTGTTTTTCCGACTTGGGGATAAACCATAATCGCTAGGGTATGCCCCAAGCACAAACAAAACACTCTAACAACAGTAGAGCATTTCCTAAATAATACATGCCAATCCAAAGCATTACCGAAAAATGGCAATAGAAGAAATCAAGTCGCCAACAGCTTCAGCATCACTGCCAAAATGGATCTTCATGCCAGCCGTGGGCCTTTTCAGCCCCATTTGGTGAATCAAAAATAGAAGACCAGGTGCAACCTCCAACAACAGTGCAACACCAATTTTCAATTCCAGCAGCTGCCACCTTCGGGTCAGCACCAGTTAATTCCAGCAATTCCTGGATATAGCAGCAAGGAAAAATAGCACTGCCAATTCATTACTACCGCCTCCAGCAAATTCAGCAAGCCAAAAGAGATATACACTCCAGCTTACATCTTGCCCTGAAAAGCAATAGGATATTCCATGCAAATATCCCTCAGCAGCTGCCAATTCCTCACAGCAAATAGAAGTTTGCACCTTCCACCATCAGCTCATACGAACCAAATGAAAAACAGCAGCCATGGCCCAATGTTCCAAACTGAACCATAAACTGCCGCAGGCGTTGGCGCTTGCAACTGCTTCCATTCATCCTTCAGCAGCTGCCGACATCATCATAGATCAACACAAGGGGATCAATACATTGTGATAAACAAGGAGCACCACAGGATCAGCAACATATGCAGGCAGCACAACCAGTACATCCCATGCGGTGGCAAAGGCAAATACAGCAGCAGGTTCGGCTTATACCAGCCCACCCTTGCAGATTTTAAAACCAACCAATAGGGTGGAGATGGAACAGTAGACTTTTTTTTTTTTTTGGTAAGTAAGAATTTTGGATTATAGGGAGAAAGATGGAACAGTAGACTCCAAAGTTTACTTTTTTTTTGGTAAGTAAGTGATTTGGATTAATGGGAGAAAAAATTTTACAAGAAAAGATTTATCTCCAAGTGTTTTACCGATTTGGGGATAAATCAAAATCGCTAGGGCATGCCCCGAGCGCTCGGATACAATGAATGAAACCCACACAGGAAAACTGGAAATCACTCAAAACAAACAGCGAGTCCAACCCACTGATCCCAAGCCAGGCAGCGCTGCAATGAACCTTCAGCAACAAAGAACATCACCACTTCAGGTTCAAGAACCGCACAGCTATGGACGTTACAGCAACTTTACCATAACCGCCATCCATCGAACAACCAAGTCACCAAAAGGATCCAGGATAACAAGCATCCACATCCAGGTCATCCAATTCAGCTTCGACTGATTCATCAGCCAAGAGTATTTTCAGCAACAGAAGCCCAGCCTCCAGCCATGAAACTGACATCAACTGCCTTCCAGCACACCACCCCGAATGCTGCATCATTCCAGTATCAGATCCAGAGGCTGGCATCATAATTCCACCGGCTCTAGCTAATCCTCCTCCAAGCATGCCAAAAAAAAACATGCCATCTGCAGCAGCAGCAAAGGACCGCCAGCAGCAGGACAGCATCCCGATTGCAGCAACAACCGGCTGGTAAGGCTGCACCAGCAAGGAAACCAAGCAACAGCAACTGTTTTCCACATCCAGCGTTAGGAGCTTCAACCAGCTGCTAAGCAAATTTAAATGCTCCTCAAAATTTCAGCAGCAGGGTCAACATGCATCACCACGCATCATTGGCACCCCCACTGATGCATTCAACTTCAACCCATAACCACATCATGGTCGTTGTCCAACAGCATCAGCCCTCCACAAGGCAGGACCGCAGAAATAGCAGCAGCATCATGACTGCCGAGGCCTTTCCAACACTATCAGCAACACTGAAAATCAGGTGCATCATACAGCCAGCACCAAGTTCCAACACTATCAGCAACATTGCCAACCAGCATCAATACAATATAACCACAAGGCACAACCGTCAGTGCCTCGAAACTCATATGGTCAAACAGATGCTGCTCAGGAAGAGGCAGCATTTTATTCAGCAGTGGAAAAACACCAGCCCCTACTACAGCATAGCTCCAGCCGAAACTAATCAAGGAAGTACACTAAACAACCTCTACCCAAAGCACCAAGAGCATTTTTAGCCCCATGCCAACTGGATAGCACTATAGCCAATGCCATAACAATGGATAGACACCAGCACCTTCTTCAGTATGCCAAACCAGCAGAGAGAAATAGATCAGCAGTGCAACACCAGCAACAATCTGGCTGTATGTTCCTCAGCCAGCAGCTCTGCCCTCATCCGAAAGGTGCCAACCCATAAACAAATGGGATACGCAGCCAGATAATAATCAGAGCACCACAAGAGGAAATTCAGTTGCGTCAATTCCTACAAGATGAGACAGCAGCCCACAGAAAAGCAAGCCAGTTTTCTACAACAGCAACAAAACAGCTCCAAGAGCAGTGCAAAACAATGTCATACTGACCCAACAAAGTCAAACATGCTGCAATGCAGAACAAAAGCAGAGACAGCGATCAAAACAGCTCCAAGAGTAAGTCCACTAGCATCAGCAAGGAGCATCGATAGCAAGTCTAGCTATCATAGGCAACAGCATCAAAAGCAAGCCTAAGCCAGAAGAAGAGTCAAAAAACTAGAGCCCGGGGAAGGAAACCCCAGTCAAAAAAACCCCAACAGAAGAGGCTAAGATCCAGAGCTGCCCCTGGATTTTTTAGAGGCAGTCTTCCACTCAGACTCCATGCCCTGCACTTCATTTACCAAGGAGGAATTCAGAGCATACTTCTTGGTAATCCTTTGGATTGAGCAAGGGGTAAGCATATACTCTTCAATATCAACATGGTGATGCTGGAGCTCGGCATCATGGGAGGAAGGAGACAGTTCATCAAGAGGCCCATCTAATTGGGAATCCGAAACAGGCTGAGCTGGGATTTGAAGAGCCAGCAGTCCAGGGGTACCAGATTCCAGCACAGCCCCAGTAGGGGAACCACTCACTCGACATTCACTATGATGGGGCTCAATTGTGTCAGCAGTTGGATTCGGGTGGGAATCCATTTGAGACAAGGCATCATCAACCACAGAAGTGGAGACCGAACCAGGTTGAGCTGGGATTTGAAGAGCTAGTCCAAGGGTACCAGATTCCAGCACAGCCCCAGGAGGGGAACCACTCACGCGACATTCACAATGCAGGGGCTCAATTGTGTCAGCAGTAGGATTCGGGTGGGAATCCATTTGATTCAAGGTTTCATCAACCACAGAAGTGGAGACACTATCATCCATCGCGAGCCCATGGCATGGCGAGGGAACCTTTTTGACATTTTCCACAGGTACAGAATTGGAGGATTTGGAGTGGGAATTACCTATAGGAGGTTTAACATCCTTAGAAAGGCATTGAGCTGCTTCATGACCCAATAAACGGCAGCGGCTGCATCTAATGGGCTTCCAGCAATAATCCACCTTCACCACGACGGGAGTTGAATCATGGCAAGATTTAATGGATAAACTTGAGGGAAAAGGCCCATCAATTCCCACTTCAACACATATTTTGGCGAAGGAGATGCTATCCATTCGAGCAGTCCGGGGGTCAAGATGAACGGGAATGCCGACAGCACTTGCAACCCAGCTGAGCCCGGCAGGGGTCCAGTACTCTATCGGCAAACTAGAAAGTTTAATCCAAATGGGAAAACGTTTGTGCTCATCCTTGTTCAGAACCATGCCCGGCGTCCATCGTTTAAGGAAAATTGCCTTCCCTGCCAACAGCCATGGACCACCGTGAAGACATTTCTCCATCATCTCCCTCGTAGGGAAACGGAAGAAAAAAAACCCAGCTTCATTGCCTGCGGAATGTGAGAGACCGAAGCGGGCCCAAATTTTCTCTGTAATGGCTTTGATCGCCAAATAGCGAGGAGGGGAATCGACGAAGTAACCTACCAGCGTAAAACCCCAGAAGGATTGGCCTTGCTCGACGACTTCAGGCGGTGGTGAGATAATGAACGATTCAGCTTCACAGGCCGAAGGAGGGAAGTATTTCAATTCATTTCGCACTTCAATACAATCCTTGCGGATGATATCAGCCCAGCGAGAGGAGCCTTGCGCATTATTTCCAAAATCCAAGCCCAAACCCTTAGGTTTCGATTCGACCAAAATTCGACCCACTGGAGCCAGAGAGCGAGGGCCCGATGGAGCCGAGTCCAGGGGAGAAGAGGGAATAGGATGGACAGGGGGAGAGGAGATCGGGGGAGGACCCAAGGGTGGCTCGAAACGACCGGCCATGGCCGTCGGAGCCGTGGATTCAAACTCGCAGGCGGGAACGAGTTTGAAATTCAAGAGAGAGAAGAGAGCATCTCTCTCTACGGGTTTCTGTGGTAGCATTACGTCTCTCTCTGACTCCAAAGTTTACAGTCCATCAGAGGGCCTAGTAGCAAGACATCACAGCACCGACAACTACAGGAGTTGCTGTTCATCAACAAATTCATCAGCAGAATATTCAGCATACAATATACCCCCAGCAAAAAGGAAAGACCCACTAATTCACCTAAACAAGGTGAAATCAGTCGCCATACCCCAGCATCGGTCAATGCAATTTCCATAACAAAGGCAACAATAGCAGATCAGCTCCAGCTGCCAGACTGCCCGGAACACACCTAGGGTGATGGGACAAATCCAGAATTAATCTGCTAAGAAGGATAAATCACCCTTCGAGTAACGCAGCCAGCATACCAACACCAGCAAAACAAAAAATTGACAGCAGATCCTTCAGCATACCAATGGGGCACAGTCAGCTTCAAGATTCATCATGTGCATGAGGAGCCAAGAGTGATTTTGGAGAAGCCATGGCCAACAGCACAATCACCCAAAAGGAACCCCGCTCCATTGGCCAATCCAAAAGCTGCATTTATTTTCAGCCGATAAACACCATCAAAGGGCCAAGGCTCCGGGGGAAGCCTTAGGTTTTTTGGGTTTTTTCTTTTTCTGTGATTTTGATGGCTTCCAAGATTCACTCTCCAGTGCCATCGTCTCATTAACGCTTAAAAATTTCTCTGTGGAGTAAATAATGGCCCGACCCACAGAAATTTCAGTAGAGGACACACAGGGTTTTACAGATTCAGAACCCACATGCTTGAACGAATCCAAGGCATACTTTTTAGTTATACGCTGAATAGAGATAGGAGTACACTCACTATCTGTATCAGTTTCAGGGCCCGACCTTTTGGGAAGCGCATCAGGAGGGCCACCCATTCTACCGGTTGCATTAGAAAGGCAAACCGATCGGCCGGGGGCTAAAGACAGCAAAAAAGGAGCTGAAGCCAAATCAGCCTCCTCATCATCAGGAGAAGGTTGGTTTATCACAGTGGGATCAACCACCGTGCCAAGAGCAGCCACACGGCCCTCTTCGGAGATCAGCCTACAGGGCAGCATGGCATCTCCATCGTCCACAAAATCCATTGGGCCAGAATGCAGCCCAGGACCACGGAACCCAGCAACATTTGGATGAGCACATGGAGCAGGAGATGCTGGATAATTAGCCTGAGCATGACACCGGTCATTCAACTGAGAGCAACCTGGTATCATAGAAGGACAGGTGGTCGATTTGGGGGCATCCGAAGAATCCATCACAGAAGCCATTGATGCAGTAAACGCCTCCAGCTTAGGTTGAACCGAGCCGGGCACCATGCCATTCAGGTCCAAGGAATTCGAATCAGCATCACGAGGATCAAAATCAGGAGGATCAGTCGAATGGGTCTCACACCGTTGGGATTTTCCATCAGAGCCAGAAGACCCACTTGACATCAGGCCATTGTCTTGGGTGCAAGCAGCTGATTTATGGCGTCCTAGAGAAGAGCTGCAACCTCCCCTAGTCCGGGAACCTAGCAAGTCCACCTCCACAACAGTGGCTTCCTCCACCTCATTTGCAGAGCACTTTAAGAAAATCTTGGATGGGAGCACGGAATCGGGAGTGACTTCGACACACACCCGAGCAGATTGCAAACGCTCCATTTTGGCAGTGAATGAATCAAAATGGAGAGGTTTACCCACAACGCTACTGATCCAGCTGAGCCCAAGAGGGGTCCAAAATTCAGCAGGAACGTTTCTCAATTTAATCCAAACAGGAAATGAATTCAAATGTTCCCTAACCAAAGGCATGCCCGGGAGCCAGCACTTGAGAAATAGAGAATTACCTCTAAAGGTCCAAGGGGCTCTGGCCAGGACCGCGGCTGAATTCACGTCGGAGGAGAAACGAAAGAGAAAGAGGCCGTTAGCACCCTCCGCAACATGACAGAGGCCAAATTGATGCCAAAGCCGACGAGCAATGTTGGCCACGGCATGGACATGAATGCCCTTTCCAGAGAAGCAACCAAGGAGCGTCGACTTCTAAGTCAACTGACTCTGCTGAATCACTTCCGGGGGTGGAGAAATTCGCGCGACATCACCAGCCACGAACTATGGAGGGAAATATTTCAGAGCAGGAGAAGGAGTGAGACCATGGTTTTTGACGGTATCAGACCCAGAAGAGCAAGATGAAACCGAAGCAGTAGCCGAGTAAGAAATCGACGAGATTCCCACAGCAGGCGAAGAAATGGGTGGAAGAGACGGGGTATCCGCACACAAAAGAAGATCGGGTGAAGACGACGGGGTTTCCAGATCTATGGGGAAGCTGGGAAGAGAGGAGGGGTCAAGAGGCACACCCAAAGGGCCGGCCATGGCCGACAACGGTGCCGCCGGAGACGGGAGGAGCGGCATGTTAGATTTTGAATTTGAAATCGAAGAGAGAAGAGAGAGTTTCTCTCTCTAGACGGGCAACATCTGCTACAAATGGCTCTTGACCCGGATTGCAGCAAGAGACTAGGAGCCAGTCACAGCAACCAACATCTAATGCTACTTAGCAACTACACCAAACCAGACCTACATAGCAACTACAAAGCAGATTACACAAAACAGCCAGATCCACTCTTCACGAGGGGACGGCACCATCTGCATCAGCAAGCTGATTGTAGTAGATTCCATCTAGATCAGCCTTGGTTGCCACTATCCCAAGGTAGGATAGCAAGAGATAATTGCAATTCTACAGCATGGACAGCAATCCTCAGAAGCAGACGTAATCAGGCAACACCAAATCAAAATCGATCACAGCAGGGTCCATGCACATTTTGCATCACCAGGCTGTTATGGTTAGATCAGATCCATCCTATTGGGCCAGCAAGCCAGCAAAGTCTCCTCAAATCAGCATATCGCCTATCTTCATCCAAGGGTCGACTTCAGACCAGTGGATGCCCAAGTTAATAGCTCCATCTTGGCAAGCAGGCATTGCAGAGAGGGAGCCCAGCAAATGATTTTTCAGACCAAGGCCTAGGCAGCCGATAAAGGCAAATAACCTGGCATAAATGCAGCAGAAGCCAACCAAACATCAAAGATGCAGCTGATAAAAAGTACAGAGTCGCCAAGGGCCAGCTAACTGTCAATCTAGCAGTGTTGCAGCACCATCACTTCAAGTCACGGTCCTTCATTCCACAAAACCAGCCGAGGAAAGATTTCTCCTACAAGCAGCCAAGAAAGAGACATCCAAAGACGTCCACTGAATAGTCACACTAGTCACCAAACAACAGCAGTCGTGAGCTAGCATGCTTTTCAAGTTGGAATGCTGATCTGGATCGATCCTGTTGGAGGCTGGTTTTTTTTTTTGGTAAGTGTGTATTTTTGGATTAAAGGGAGAATAAATGTACAAAAAACTATGTTATAACTCCAAGTTTTTTGACTTGGAGTTAGAACATAAGACGTTAGGGCATACCCCGAGCAACTGGTACATCAGAGAATACCTCAAAAAACCTCTAAGAGGAGCAATCTAACAGAAAATAGAAAATAAAAAAACATAAAGGCTAGGGCATTCCCCGAGCCACTGAGTACAACAAAAGACATCAAGAAGATGAAACAAGAGTAAAGTCCCCTAGGGGGAAAACATTCATTGAAAACGGCCAAACATGAAGTCTGTCTATTTTAGAATAAAAGGTCTTCAACGAGGATGTAACGGCGCTCCACCGATACAGCCAGAAAGACCATTCACCACTCCGGCCGAAGTAACAGCCAACGCAGTAGCCTGAACAACAGCACCGAACTCCATCATCCCAGCAAATCCAACTCGGCAAGTGGTCAATAATGCGAGACCTGCAAAGAGATCGGCAACTGAAAACGGCAATTCCAAACCGGCAAGTACGAGTCCAACTCGGCATTTGAGCAGCAAAGCCAAACCGGCATTGAGACTGGAAATTGAGATCGGCCACAAGTTTGCATTTGGAACCGTATTGAAAATGACAATTGAAACCGACCACATAAAATCCAAACCGGCCACTAGTCGACATCGGCAAATGGAATCAGCAAATGAACACGGCCACAGTAAAGTCACCAGTAAAAGGTCTTCAATGAGGATGTAACGGCGCTCCACCGATACAGTTAGAAAGACCATTCACCACTCCGGCCGAAGTAACAGCCAACGCAGCATCCTGAACAACAGCACCGAACTCCATCAGCCCAGCAATATTAAATGTTCCTGAAACCAACATTTCCAGCTCAGCAAGGCAAAAATGGCCTCAAGCCCAAATCAGCCTTTGGCCTGCCATTTTAGCAGGGGCAAACCGGAGTACCCATTCGGCACCCAGATCCAACTCGGCAAGCGGTCAGTAATGCGAGACCTGCAAAGAGATCGGCAACTGAAAACCGCAATTCCAAACTGGCAAGTACGAGTCCAACTCGGCATATGAGCAGCAAAGCCAAACCGGCATTGAGACTGGCAATTGAGATCGGCCACAAGTTTGCATTTGAAACCGTATTGAAAACGGCAATTGAAACCGGCCACATAAAATCCAAACCAGCCAATAGTCGACATCGGCAAATGGAATCAGCAATTGAACTCGGCCACAGTAAAGACACCAGTGGGTCCAGCAGCAAAGGTGGCACCCAGCAAGTACATGGCTGAAGTTCAAACCCGCCAGCAAAACGAAAATGTTCATCTGGGACAGCATCCGAACAAAGGAGCTATCAGTAGGCCATTCTATGGCAGCAACTGGGCATATATTGCAGCCAACCCATAGCAGATGATGGAGCCCACCACATCAGACAGTTGACCCTCATTTGGCCCAGCATTTGAGCAACAAGAGCTTCAAGAGCAGTGCATATACAGCCAGTATACCAACTGAATGAAACCCCATCTCCATGCCAATCCAAGATCAGCATTTAACACCAGGCACAGATCCAAAAAAAACAGCGATACCAAGAGTATCAACACAATTGCAACAGCAGCAAGAGCAGTAGGAAAACGCGTTCCACTGTGTCTCTGCAGATTAGAGTAGAAATCAAAGACACCAAGAGCTGTAACCACTCAGGGGCCTAAGATCAGCATCATCCAATCTTAGAAATCAAAGTCAGGCAAAAACAGAACCGACATTCGGTGCATACTCAGAGCAGCCACATCATCACATGTCCAAGGAGTAATAACAGACCAGAGAACACTAGTGATCAAAGAGTTACAACTCAATTCGAGGCAGCATATTCATACCACCACAATCGAAGAAGGCCATTGGCCACAAGCAGGGGTTAAGCACTTCATGTGCCGCTCTCGTCAAGCACTTCATTCCCCATCTTCAGCATGGTTTTCAAGTGCGAATTGGTTTTACGTTTCAAACGCCGATTTTGATTTTTTAATCTTCTTATCAATGTCATAGTTTAGAGGTCTCTTTGGTTCTATGTTTCCTTTCCCAAGTCGGCAAAACACTAGGTAAAGAACATAACTGATTTGTACATTTCTTTTATTTTAATGCAATTAATTACTTAACAAAAAAAAACAATCTCAGAGTTAGAGGCGTAAATGAAAGAAATGAAGCTGGAATGGTTATTGATTTTATTATTGATGTTGCAGTGGATATTTGGTCAGTTTTAGACATGATGGGTTCAGTAAAACCCAACCCAAGAAAACCGTTCAAAACCGCTTTATCCAATCCAATGGCAGTTATCTTCGACGGTTGGTTACGGATAAGTGTGACGGGCGGTTATCACCGGCGGTTAACTATGGTCAAGATTCTCCGTCTATATAAAAACCTCCAAGGGGGAGGAGACGGCAAGCCAAGAAATCTCCGAAAAACTTCCAGAAAGAGCAAAAGGAAAGAAAGAGAGAAATGGCCAGAGAGAATCTATGGGAAGGAGGCCAGCCCTCCATCATCACAGGTGGTGCCCAGAATAATTTCTCAAGGATCAATACAAACAATCCTCATCTCTCTCCAAGAGATTCCCTAGAAAGGACATTCCATCTCAAGCATACTACTAAGCCATCCATCAATTGGACGCATCCACACTCAACCCACCAAATATACACCCATCCATTTATCTTTCTATATTTTTGGAAAGAGTTCTGACTTAAGCGTCGGAGGGTTTACGGTGGGAATAATTTTCGCCGACCTCTGACCGTTAGTTTTCAGTGGTGTTGCACAGGACTTAGATTCAAGACTATGGAGACAGATCCGCGTCAGATCGACCAACATGAAGATCCGATTTGGGGCCCCTGACCCTTAGGACAATCCGAATTTCTGGTACGTAACATTGGCGCCGTCTGTGGGAAACGGCCAAAAGGCCAGTTTTACCACTAAAAAGCATAAAACAAAATTGAAGTAGCAAACATTCCGATCATAGAAATTAGACGACTTTCTGAACAAATGATGGCAGTACTCACCCTGCCCTTGGTGCATTAATGCTTGGGGGCTGGCGGCTATTTCCTATCTTCTACGATTTCCCAATAAGGAGAAGTCGAAGGGCCAAACCAAGCCAAATCGGCAGGCATTTTTCAGACCAGAGATTAATACTCTCGCGCAGATTATACATCCAAAATCGTCAAACGCTGGGGGCTTTTTCCTTCACACAAGTATCTAATACCCAAAAAAAAAATGTTTTGACCCACGGCCGGTTTGACTTAGTCAAACCGGCCTCTACTCCATTTTCACGGTCGGTTTGACTAAGTCAAACCGGCCTCAACTCCCTTTTCATATAAAAAAATATATATATGAAAGAAAAGCAGATCGGGCAGCAAAAGAAAAGAAGGAGAAGAGGGAAGAGAAGGAAGAAGGAAGACGTGCAGAGCGATAACGATCGTCGTCTCCGGAGGAGATACCACCCAGATTTGACGCCGGCGAAGCCCTCTCTATGTTTTCCTCTCCAATTTGTGCCGCGATGTGAAGAGATGAAGCAAGAGCCACGAGATGCCATCAACCCTATTATTGCCATCGTCAGATGGAAGATCAAGAAATGAGAACAGTCCACTTCGGAACTCCGTTTTTCAACAGTTCGGTCAAGGGGCTAGTAGTAACTATGGCGTCCCAAAAATCTACTCCGGCTAATGCCACTTCGGCTCCCAAACTTGATTTTGCATTAAGGAAGCCGAACTTGATTTCTAAAAGCCGAACTCGATTCTTCAAGGGGCGAACTGAATTTCTGCGCACAAGCCGAACTTGATTTCTAAAAGCCGAACTCGATTCTTCAAGGGGCGAACTGAATTTCTGCGCACAAGCCGAACTTGATTTCTAAAAGTCGAACTCGATTCTTCAAGGGGCAAACTGAATTTCTGCGAACAGGCCGAACTTTATTTGTTTTACAGACAAGGATCAGACTGAGTTTTAATATGCACAAAGCCGGACGGACTTCTTTTCAAAAGGGCTGAGTTTGATACAGGCAGATTTCGATTAAATCTACATAGATCAACTTCAATTTTGACAAACCATTTTCAATTTCTAATGCCAGGGCCGATTCAGACTTTGATGCACAGGACCAATGCACAGGACCGATGCACAAGCCGATTTCGTTCTTTCACGAAAATGCCGATTTCTATTTGGACGCATAGCCCACTCAGGCTTCCAAATTCTGCTCTAGCCACATCTCACTCTGGCTCTCAAAAAATAAACTCCGGAATTTTCTCTCACAAAAAGCCGATTTGAGTGCCATGGTATTTTCTACTATCATATCTTACCAGTCCACTCCGGCATCTCCTCTCACAACTTGCTGGTCGGCATTTCTTCTCCAACTGCAAATCGGTCATGTCTCTCACAAACAACCAATTTGAATATTCAAACACAGCCCCTCAAATTCCAAACCGGCTGGCGCTCTACATTTTCAGGCAGTAAAATCGAAACCGATAAAATTGGAGGTGATCAAAGTCCACTCTATCCGGAAGCAACACAGTAGCTCAAAGCACTCCAAAAATCTCTCGCAGATTACCGGTCGGCTTTTACAAATTTCCAAATCGGCATTTGAAGGTGTAAAAATTGACTTCAGTCCAACTCGGCATTTGAAGGTGGAAAAACCGATTTCAATTCAAATCGGCTGAGGAAAATCCAAATCGGCATTTGAGATACAAAAATTCGATTTCATTTCTAAATCGGTATTTCCAGAAGCAACACGGTAATTCAATCCGATTTCAAATCCAAACCGGCATTTTTCACGTCACAGCTCAATCTGGATTCCAAATTCTGCTCCGGTCACTGCCACTCTGGATTCCCAAAATCCACTCCGCCGCGTTCTATTATGGAGCCCAAGATCTTTCTGTCACCGTCTCAATACAGCGCTCAGAAATTGAACTCAGAATTCCACTCCGGAATATTGCACTCCGTCAGAATTCTACTCCAGAATTTTGCATTCCATCAAAATCAACTCCAACTGATTTCCACTCCGGCTCTCAAGAGTGAGACCCTCAATTCCGGACTTTAGTCAACTCCGGATTTTATTCAACTCCGGATTTTAATCAACTCCGGACGTTAATCAACTCCGGATTTTAATCAACTCCGGACTATAATCAACTCCGGATTTCAATCAATTCTGGCTGATTTTCACTCCGGCTCTCAAGAGTGAGATCATCAACTCCGGACTTTCATCAACTCCGAATTCCATTCCGGAATATTGCACTCTGTTAGAATTTTACTTCGAAAATATTGAATTGCACTCTGTCAGAATTATAGTCGGGAATATTGAGCTCCGTCAGAATTCTATTCCGAAATATTGCACTCCGTCAGAATTCCACTCCGGAAATATTGAGTTGCACTCCGTCAGAATTCCACTCCGGAATATATAATTGCACTCCATCAGAATTCCACTCCGGAATATTACACACTGTCAGAATTCCACTCCGGAATATTGCATTCCATTTGGCACATGAAAGGCATTCCAGCAGCCTTCTCACACAGTTGGCTCATTTTTCACTCCGGCATAAGTGTTTTGCTCGTGTGAAAAACTGGTACCCAGCGCCACAAGTAGCTCCCTCCAGCAACAATTTTGCCAATTTGTTAATCAGGCTCCCAAAATCTGCACCAGTCACAGCTTACTCCGGATCTCAAAATCAACTCCGGATTTTCCCTGCGGAGAAGCAAAGCATTTCAGTAAAAGTCATTCCACTGATTTTCACTTCGCTCCAAAAATACTCCGGCTCTCAGGAGTGCTCATCCACTCCAGAAGGCTGCCAATGCCGGACTTCAGCCAACTCCGGACTTCATCCAGCTCCAGATTTCAATCGACTACGGATTTCGGCACAGATATTCCCCAGTAGCACGAAGAGCTCCAGAAATCTCGCCTAAATTAAGCACTCCGGCAGCAACGCGTTATCTCATCCAATCAAAATCCAGCTCCGGACTTCAATCAACTCCAGACTTCAATCAATTCAGTTAATTTCCACTCCGGCTCCCAAGAGTGAGACCGTCAATTACGGACTTTAATCAACTCCAGATTTCAATGAGCTCCGGAATTCAATCAATGCCGGCTGATTTCCACTCCAGCTCTCAAGAGTGAGACCGCTAACTCCGGACTTTGATCAACTCCGGAGTTCAATCAACGCCGGCTGATTTCCACTCCAGCTCTCAAGAGTGAGACCGCCAACTCCGGACTTTGATCAACTCCGGAGTTCAATCAACTGCAGCTGATTTCCACTCCTGCTCTCACAGAATTGAGGACGTCCAGCATTCGCAGGAAAACGTGTGGATTGATAATCTCGTAGCCCAAGCGGCCACTAGTGACAAGACATGACGGTGATTAGGAAATCGATTCAGTCATTAAATACCAATGAAAGCCAAGAGTATGGTCCATACCGCACCAAGCTCATGGCACTCCGTCTAATTTGAACACCGAGCGGCCCAAAAGAGGTTGAATACTAAACTTCGGTTACATCACCGAGCGGCCCAAAAGCGGTCGAATTCTAAACCTCAGTTATATCACCGAGCAGCCCAAACAAGGTCGAATTCTAAACCTCGGTTACATCACCGAGCGGCCCAAAAGCGGTCGAATTCTAAATCTCGGTTACATCACCAAGCAGCCCAAAAGCGGTCGAATTCTAAACCTCGATTACATCACCGAGCGGCCCAAAAGCGGTCGAATTTTAAACCTCGGTTACATCACCGAACGGCCCAAAAGCGGTCGAATTCTAAACCTCGGTTACATCACCGAGCGGCCCAAAAGCGGTCGAATTCTAAACCTCGGATATATCACCGAGCGGCACAAACGAGGTCGAATTCTAAACCTCGGTTACATCACCGAGCAGCCCAAAAGCGGTCAAATTCTAAACCTCGGTTACATCACCGAGTGACCCAAAAGCGGTCGAATTCTAAACCTCGGTTACATCACCGAGCGGCCCAAATGAGGTCGAATTCTAAACCTCGGTTACATCACCGAGCGGCCCAAAAGCAGTCGAATTCTAAACCTCGGTTACATCACCGACCGGCCCAAAAGCGGTTGAATTCTAAACCTCGGTTACATCACCGAGTGGCCCAAAAGCAGTCGAATTCTAAACCTCGGTTACATCACCAAGCGGCCCAAAAGCGGTCGAATTCTAAACCTCGATTATATCACCAGGCAACCCAAACGAGGTCGAATTCTAAACCTCGGTTACATCACCGAGCGGCCCAAAAGCGGTCGAATTCTAAATCTCATCACCGAGCGGCCCAAAAGAGGTCAAAGTTTAAAAAACAGACTTTCCAAAGATGGAAAGTCGACAAAGTCAAACAAATAGCATCCCATCAGAAACATGCCGGGGGTTGAAAATTTCAAACCACCCGGCATGGGGGGCTAATGATGGGTTCAGTAAAACCCAACCCAAGAAAACCGTTCAAAACCGCTTTATCCAATCCAATGGCAGTTATCTTCGACGGTTGGTTACAGATAAGTGTGACGGGCAGTTATCACTGGCGGTTAACTATGGCCAAGATTCTCCGTCTATATAAAAGCCTCCAAGGGGGAGGAGACGACAAGCCAAGAAATCTCTGAAAAACTTCCAGAAAGAGCAAAAGGAAAGAAAGAGAGAAATGGCCAGAGAGAATCTATGGGAAGGAGGCCAGCCCTCCATCATCACAGGTGGTGCCCAGAATAATTTCTCAAGGATCAATACAAACAATCCTCATCTCTCTCCAAGAGATTCCCTAGAAAGGACATTCCATCTCAAGCATACTACTAAGCCATCCATCAATTGGACGCATCCACGCTCAACCCACCAAATATACACCCATCCATTTATCTTTCTATATTTTTGGAAAGAGTTCTGACTTGAGCGTCGGAGGGTTTACGGTGAGAACAATTTCCGCCGACCTCTGACCGTTAGTTTTCAGTGGTGTTGCACAGGACTCAAATTCAAGACTATGGAGACGGATCCGCGTCAGATCGACCAACATGAAGATCCGATTTGGGGCCCCTGACCTGTAGGACAATCCGAATTTCTGGTACGCAACAAGACACTTTTTTTTGGTAAGTTGTCAGTTTTAGACACAATGCTCAAATCCAGACAGCTAGCATCCCAGCCAATCCAAATATTCCCAGAAGGAGTGGCAGAGTAGTTCAACTCCCACTTCCAGGAAGGTATCAGCATATTAGAAATATGGGCTGCCTTATTCTCTTTAACGCTAGTCTCCACAAGTCCAACGATAGTGCAGCGGGTGGAAAAAATAAAATGTTTGACTTCTTGGGTTTTGAGGGCCCCATTAAGTCCTTTTTTTTAATAAGTAAATTGAATTAAAATTAATGGAATTACACGACAATGTTCTAGCTCCAAGTGTTTTGCCGACTTAGAGGTAGAACAATGAGTTAGAGTATTCCCCGAGCACCACCATGATCAAAGTCATGAGACCGAGTGAAGAAAACAGAAATAAACAACATCAAGAATAAACAACATCAAGAATAACGTCAACTAAAACGGCCGCATGTAAGCCGGCCCACGAAACACATATAACATAAAACAGCTTGCCCAAACACAATCCATTCCATGCCAGCAAACCAGGCCCCATATCGGACTGAAAGCTCAAACCGGCAGAAAGCATGCACCCCACCAAGAGGTATATCAGACGAGGAGTACCATCATTCCACGTTAGCAGGAGCAGCCCGAACTCAAATCCACACCACCCAACTGCAGTCTAACAATTGACTGCAAACCGGGAAAATGTGAGAGAGGAAGCTGGTATGCCAAAGAGAAGAAGCGAGAAAAATGGGAGAGTCCAGTAATGAACCACAACAGTCAATCCTGGTAGCCTCTTAGCCAAACCAGGAGAACAGCTACAGATGCAACCCACTTCTCAGCATCAGAAGGAATCGGCCACAATTCCAATTCGGCCTTTACACAAAATCGAAATCGGCCTTAAAGCCATTGCAGGCTAGAAAACTGGGAGAATGAGAGAGAGGGAGACGGTATGCAAAAGATAGGAAACAAGGATGTGAGAGAATCCAGCAGTGATCCATATTAGCCAAACCTGGGAGCCTCATCAGCCAAAGTGGAAGGCTACTAAAGATGCATCCCACAACAGAAGGAGATAAGCAGCTAGGCACTACACCAAACTTCTATTTTACGAAAACGGCCCAATGCACAGGCCACGTCAGCAAAGTAAATCGGCCCTAGCTCCAGCATACCCGCCGACCGGCCTTCTGAGCATGGAGAATATGAATCTGGCCCCAATGCATGAAAAGCAATGAAATCTATCCCCTTTGCACAAAAAGAGCAACGACCCCACATCAGCAGAGCAAAAACATGGGTAGAAACCCACAGCAGTAGACCTGGCGCCACCTTTACGCAAAGCCAGAAGCGCCTAACAGCAGTAACAAGTTGTAGCCCAAAGCTCACCCAGATTGAAGAAGCAACAACCAATTCAGGTAAGAGAAACATCAGCCATCACTACCAGCACTAAGCACCCGACAAAAGCCAAAGATCGGAGGTGCTCAGGATTTTCTGGAAGTAGATTTTTTCTTATTCCGAGACTTAGTCGGCCTCCCATTTCCATAAGGCCTAGAGCAGGGGGTATCCGAAGCAACCGGAGGGACATGGTCAAAATGCTCTGGACTAGAAGAAGCCACAATTGGATTACAATTTTCATGGGAGCTACAGGATAAGGAATCCAAAGATGGAGGCTGGGAACGAATGTCCTTATAAGCTTTCAATTTCTTCCACAAGGACTCTACTTTGGAGGAGATTTTGCTGGCAGTAGAAACCGACTGCTCCGAATCACTGTAAGAGAGCCCCAGTGCTGCCAATTGAACAACACTTGGGTTGGGAAGGACATCCAAGGGCCCGCAGACAAGACCAGATGATGAAGGATCCTCATCCTCAGCTGGAGAGTCATAATGGCAGACGGCACTGGTGTCAGGATTGGGACTGCGTAACACACTCAGATGATAAACATCGCTGAAAGGAGCCATTTTCCTATAGCGAGAAGCACAACTGGGAGCCTCAAAAGTCATGAATTCAGGAGCAAACCGCACCACTTTTGGCGAAGGAACCTTATCCCGATGGGGGGATTCTGGTTGGGTCATCCCAACATCAACAGTGGGGGTCTGAGAAATCAGAACATCCACCTCAAGGGTCGGGCTGAGAATCGGAGCGAGACTGTGGTCTTCATTGTCCAGAGCCTTATCAAAGCTCTCCAGCAGGATGGATGTTTCAGGACTTTGCAAGGTTGCAAAGGAATTTGAAATTGGCATACCGTCAGTAATATTCCCATCGGCCACAACAGAGCTGGCCGAATTCCTAGGCCTTATACCTTCCCGGGCCAAGCCAGTAGAAGCCGAAGGTGGGCGACGTCCAGAAGATTTTTTCGAGTTTTCCCCCTGACCAGGCTTCCAGGGGTACTCCACCGCCACATCCACACTCAGGGAAGAACAACGGTTTGCATCAAGTTTGACCCTGATACAATCAGGCAGATGGAAGAGGCTGTGATTTCAATGCAAATTCGGGCCACCTTTAATCGATCCCTCTTGGCTGTAGCAGGATCCAAGTGGAGGGGTTTGCCAATGGTGCTGGCAATCCAGCTGAGCCCCAAGGGAGTCCAGAACTGGATCGGAACCCCTTTCAGATGGATCCAGATTGGGAACGAGATATGGTCATCCTTGGAGAGAACCTGGTACGGGGACCATATCTTGAGGAAGAACGGTCACCCAGCAAAGGTCCAGGGGCCATGATGCAGACAGTCCTGCATATGAGCCACACTGTCGAACCGAAATAGGAAGAATCCATCTTCCATTTCAGCAACGTGGGAAAGCCCGAACTTAGCCCAGATCTTACGCACAATGTGGTTGACAACGTAGAAGTTTAGGGGGGATTCAAAGAAATAGCCCACCAGAGAATCCTTCCAAATAGCTTCACCCAGCTAAATAACCTCAGCAGGGGGAAGAGCTCAACAGAGGAACCCAATGAGGTTGGGGGAGGGAAGTATTGAAGAGGGGTACCTGCAATCGTGGCATCCTGGCAGACAATGTCAGCCCACGATGGCGAGGAATGAGCAATCGACTTCGAAGGAATAGCAGATTGAGGGGGGAGAAAGACAACTCTGGGGCTAGGCCTTCGCAATCCTTCTGGATGACTTCAGACCAAGAAATGGGGGCGGCAGATTCCTCAGAAGACTTGCGAATCTCCTTAGGCTTCGAATGCTCCAAGAACAGGGAGTCAGGTGTCGGTCGGGCCGTATACGACTCCATTCGGGGAACCTGGAGAAAGGAAAGTCCAAGGGTTTTAGGAGCAGAGTCCGACGATGAATGATCAGAGGGAGAGCCACGGGAGACGGAGTCCTAGGGAGGAATGGGATGGCCTCCCAGGATTCCGGCCATGGCCGGCAACAGGCAGAGCACAGGCTCCAGAACGTCAAACGAAGTTTGAAATTTTAGAGAGAAGCGGGAGCTTCTCTCTCTAACCTTATCAAATTTCAGGGCCCCATTAAGTCCACGAACGTTCCAGCAAGCTACACTGAACATGGGCCTTGGAAGAAGGGGAATTTTTCTTTTTAGGCCGCTTGGTTTTTTTCAAGATCAATTTATAAAGGAATGTTTCTTCGGCCTTATTAACAGGGACAGAGGGTTGATCCCCATGCAGCATAGGGGTGGGTCCAGAAGTGGCCCCAACCACTTTAGAGGCCGAGAACTGGAGGCTCCTGACGGGGCATGCCCCAGGGGGTTGACCTCCAGGAGGTCGTCATCAGGCAAAGGATGAGCGGTAAGCGTTACTAGCTGGTCGCTACAATGGCCTTTAGGGACTGGGCGACCAAAAGCCAAAGCAGACTCGATACAGTGATCCTCACCACTATCAAGGGGGTTAAGACTCACCGGCTCATTCTCCACAACTTCCATGCTGGGAACTGAAATAGGCTCAGCACAACCCTGGGCACCAATGACATTTCTACCCTCAGAGCACTTCGGAAGTGAGGGTTCTTTGGGGTTTTGCAGCACGTCAAAGGGATTGGATGTCAATACTGAGTCAGCCGGTTTCGCTGAGGCCACAGAAGAGTCGGGACTGCCCTTGCTAACTTTGGGTTCACAGGCAGTAGGTACAGAGGGAAACATGCGACCAGCAGGTTTAGATTTTGGGGGCGCCTTCTTATGGATTTTATAAGGCTCCGAGGATTTTCCAATTGCGCACTGACTAGGTTTCCATGGTTAATCCACAATGACATCAACTCCCTTGGAAGCACCTGGATTAGATCCAGTATTGACCCTAATTCGCTTAGGCAGAAAAGAGGAAGCCGAGATTTTAACACAGATTCGGGCAAACCACAATCGATCCATCTTGGCAGTAGCAGGATCCAGGAGGAGGGGCTTCCCAATGGCGCTGGCAATCCAGCTAAGGCCCAGGGGGGTCCAGAATTGGATCGGGACCTCCTTAAGGTGAATCCAAATGGGAATCGTTTTGTGGTCCCCCTTGGAAAGAACCAGGTCTTGGGACCAATTCTTTAAGAAGAATGGTCGACCTGCGAATGTCCATGACCCATGGTTCAGGCATTCCTGCTTCTTGGCTTTGCTGGCGAAAAGGAAGAGGAAGAACCCATTATCCAATTCAGCAACATGAGAGATTCCAAATTTGACCCATATCCTACAGGCAATATGATTAACAACGTAGAAGCTAAGGGAGGAGTCATAGAACTATCCTACCAGGGAATCCCTCCATGTGGCTTCACCCTGCTAAATAACCTCAGTAGCGGGGAATAGCTCAATGACAGATCCATTTTGGGGAGGGGGAGGGAAGAATTTAAGCTAGGAACTTACCTCCGGGACGACCTTGGAGACGACGGCAGCCCACGAAGGCGAGGCTTGCACAGTCAATTTCGAGCGATCAGACAGCAGAGCCTAACTCTGCTTCGGCCGAGAAGCAGATTGAGACTCAGAGGCAACAGGGGTGGAGGAGACTGTGGAAACCTATTTCAAACACAAGGCAGCAGGGGACGAGGCCGATTTCAAAGGACGAAACACCTCAGCAACCCAGATAGGCCTCTCAGGAGAAGGAGGGGGAGACATGGTCACACCCGCGGAGGAAGGAGCCACAACAAGGAGGGAAGCCACGTCAGACACCAAGGGGCAAGGTAACCATTTGGAAACCCCAAATCCAGAACCGCACCCCACAAGTGCGAAAGAAAGGGGGGAAGGAGAACCTTCAGCGAGGGGGCGCCGAGTTCAGCATCAGAGGGACCAGAAGAGGGAAACCCTCCACCACAAGGGTTTGCAGCAAGGGAGACAATGGAGTCACCACGTGCGGGCGAAAGGGGAGTGGAGGACGCTAGGGGAGGGAGAGCAGAGACAGAAGACGAAGAAAAAGAGGTGAGAAGGGGAGCAGGGGCGATGGGTTCCAACGCCATGAGGTGCTGGCGGAGAAGAAAAAGGAGGGAACGAGCGAAGGAAAGGATTCAAAATCGAAGAGAGAAGGCAGAGCTTCTCTCTCTAGAACTGCAATCGCTTAAATGCTGGAATATGATAATTCTACAGAGCAACTGGAATCACTAGCAACATTCGTGTGCCCAGGGTTTTTTTTTTTTTTTGTAAGTAAGTATTTTGAATTAAAGGAAGAAAAAAATTACACAAACTATGCTTTATTTCTAAGTATTATGACTTAGAAATAAAGCATAAAATGTTAGGGCATACCCCGAGCAGCTGGTACATTATAAAATAACACACCAAAAAAAGAAGTCCTCCAGGAGGACAACGTTCAACAAAAACGACAAAATATGAAATCTGTCTAATGTTACACACGATCAGACAACTGATCAGCTATTCCAAAATCGGCAGAAGCAACTCAGCAACACAGATGCCAAACGTTTTTTTTTTTTGGTAAGTAAGTATTTTGGATTAATGAGAGAAAAAAATTACACAGACTATGCATTAAATCCAAATATTTTGACTTGGAGATAATACATAAAGCGCTAGGGCATACCCCGAGCAGTTAGTACATTACAATACACCAAAAATAATGACACACAACACAAGGTCTAACAACCAGTGGGCATCATATCCAAAAATCAGTAAACCAGCAGAGCAATTGGCGCTCAGCACATCCAGCGGGCATCAGCCAGCAGAGTTTCCCTGGGCAAATACAACACTGCCCAGGCGCACCCGTACTACCGGGCAGCAAGGTCCAGCACCACAAGCATCACTAGCAGTACAGCCCCTAGCTGCAGGATCATCAGCAGATCAGCAAGAGCAGGATACAGTTCCAACAGCTCCTACCAAGAAACCCCACAAAATAAACATCCAATCCACCTCAGTAGCCGAGCAAGGCCACAGGAAAAGATGCTGCCTCTCAGTGCCCAAACACAGCACCACAAATCAGAAGCTTCACAGCATCAGTGGCAAGGCTCGCATAAACAGATCCAACATCTTCAATCTTTCAACCTCACTGCAACCAGCATATCGGCACCTCCTCAAGCAGCTAATCCACCATATCAGAGCATCAGCACTCCAGCATCTCAGCCATCAGCAGGTGCCTCCTTATCAGCCATCAGCATCTCAGCCCAAGCCTTCAATACAGCTTCAGCACCACTACAGGAACCTCAACACAAGCAGCAAAGCCGCTAGTTTCAGGGTCAACCACATTGCTGCATAATTCCTCAGCAACCAGCCAGCAAAGCCATTCAGAACAGCAGCAAAGCACCGGGAACCTACATGGAAGATTCGGCCCCAACACCAACACAATATGCCAGCAGCAGGTGCAAATGGCAAATGTTAATGTGGATGAGAAACAAAAAAATTGCAATACACCCACAGCACCTAAAACCCTATGATCCATCATGAAAAGATCAGCTTGATACTACAGTTTCAGCATCGAGAACCATCAACATTCCAACTAAATCTTCGGGCATACTGGTGAAGCTGGCAGCATAGAAAAACCACCAAGCTTCAGCAATCCATGAGACTTGCTCCACATAAAGGCTACAGCAGAAGAATCACCTCCACCTCAGAAGGAAGGTAGATGAAGGCACCTCCATACTGCATCCCAGTGACAACCAAACACAGGGCAAGGCCAATACACGTCCCAGCAAAATCAGCAAAACAAAATTGCAGAATCAAGCACCAAGGAAGCAGATTGACAACCTAACCTCTCAATCCAAATCCGTCTCAGCAACAAGACAACCACTTCAGCCCAACAATTCATTCCATCCATACAAATGGAATGAATACTCAACAGGGAATTTCCTCAGCAATCAGCATAGCAGAGGGAATCGCCTAGCAACACCAATTCACAGCAGATGCAAACCAAACATTGATCCACATATTGGCGACAAACAGAAGGAAACTCCACTGCATTAGAAGGAAAACATGCAATCAAACAGCACCTCGGCTAGCTCTTCAGCCGTTAGCCTAATAGTCCCAATCCAGAGTTGCACGGGCATCCCCCAACCCGTCCAACTGGAAGGAACACATAGGCAGAGGAACCTTTGAGCTAGAGCCACAGGACATTCGATTGCAACAGATCCATCGAGCAACACGAGATCCGACAATAACTTCAAACAACAGCGCCCGAACCAAAAATAGCAGACACCAGATTCTGCACCAAGAAGGAAACCATCTGCTACACACGGGGAGGGCAAAGCTAAACAAAGCCAGCCAGCAACCAAAGCCGAAGCTTACCCATGGTCAAGAGCACCAGTAGGCAGAATGGATACATACTGGAGCACCAAAGTTTCAAGGCATCCTCCCAGAGACCATACAAAGCACCACCACTCAGATGATCTACATTAATCAAGCAGCCTGAATAGCCAGCTACTACACAGCTACCTTTAACCACACTGTAAAACAGACATGGCAATCAAACCGGAGACCGAGCCAGCAAATCCCTGGACCAAATCTGCCTTTCCAGCAGGCATAACACCCAGTTCATCGAGATGCCCAATGCCACAACCAGCCGATCATCCCAATCCCAGCATCCTTGCAATATTGCTAAACAGCGATTCCACAAATCAAATGCCATCAAACTGCAAACCAATGAGACCCGCAGGCCGCAGCAACCCACCAGTTGCAAACCAAACAAAGCTCCACAACAAGGTAGCAGACTAAAGGATTTCCACCGCATCAGAAGGAACCCTTGCATCCAAACAGATCCACGGCCAGCACTTCAGTACCTCAGCCTAATAGATCCAAGCCAGAGTTGCACGGCATCCCCCAAACCGACCAACAGGGGGGAACACACAGGCAGCGCACTTCAAGCCAACAGCACAGACGTTCGAATGCACTAGGTCCAACGAGCAGCACGAAAGCCTAGATCCAGCCAGCAACCAATGCACATGGAACCTTGGAACTGGGCATAGAAGCATAGACGACATCGAAGGCGAAAGACCCAAAAGAACGTAGTCAGAGCCTTCATCCCAATCTGAATGGGAGATTCGAATCAAGCGCACAACCCTAGGCTCGGACCGAGCAGAAGAGGAATCGATCTTGTGAGAGTAACGAGTCGCAGCTGAAACCTCAGAGGACGCAGAGCCACAACGCCGACAGCTCCTACAGCTTCAACGAACGAAGAGTTGGGCCATCAGGCACAATCCATCATCCCAAACTGAGAGTGGGAGTAGCAGACTGGGCTCACAGCCAAAGACGAAGGCTCAGAACCAGGAGGGAACTGGGCGGAGCACCCAAGTGACCGGCCCTGGCCGGCTCCGGTGCCGCCCGGCTCCCGAACAGCAACGCCGAGTTTGAAACCCTAGAGAGAGACGAGAGCTTCTCTCTCTAGATCCACCGGCTTGCAAAGCAAAATCAACCCACAGATGCCAAACGTAGCATCCAACGCAGCACAGACCTGCAGGAAGAGGCAAGCAAATTCACCTCACATGAGCACTCCAGCCGCAGCACACACATGGCCACTCCGGCTTTTAGTGTACAAAGGACACTCCGGAAATGGCCACTCCAGCCTCAACACACGCAGGCCACTCCGAACTAAAGAGTACATAGGCACTCCGGATACATCAAACTTAAGGTCACTCCGGCCTTTTAGCGAAAAAGCACTCCGGTATCATCATTTCGTGTGCCCAGGGTGTAAAGAGTAATTCCTTTGGTCTTTCTCCACATGGACAGAATTAGAAGATCTGGAACGAGTCTTACCAGGATGAGGGTTGACATTCTTGGAGTGGCAGAGTGCTTCAGCATGACCCAACAGATGGCAGCGGCCACATCGAATTGGCTTCCAACTGTACTCCATGTTCACCACCGAGGGCACAGAATCATGGCAAGATTTAATGGCGATGCTTATGGGAAAGGGAAAACATCCCATTAAGTACTTGGGGGTCCCTCTGATCACCACTAGACTCTCAGTATCTGATTGCAAATCACTCACCGACAGATTTACCAATAAAATCACATCCTGGAAAAATCGGTGGCTCTCATTTGGTGGGTGATTGCAACTCGTCGCCTCCATTCTCTCGTCCATCCACCTTTATTTGGCCTCTATTTTTTTTGTTAACTAATTAATTGTATTAAAATTTAAAAAATGTACAAATTAGCTATGTTCTTTACCAAGTGTTTTGCCGACTTGGGAAGGGAAACATAGAACCAAAGAGACCTCTAAACTAAGAGGAAAGACTTTTTTTTGGTAAGTAAGATGAGATTAAATTAAATAAAATTTACAGAACGCTGTTCGACCTCTAAGTATTTTGCCAACTTAGAGGGGGAACAACATACTATGGCATACCCCGAGCACTACTATAGACCAATTCCTGGTTAATGTTGTAGATGGTTTTTTGAATAAGGCCCCATTTGACTTTCAAGATGTCAGCTCGATCCCCTTGTCTGGCTGCTCGGCTGTGGGCTCTGGGGTTTTAGTGGCTGAAGCATTGCAGTCCAGTGACTTGGGCCGTGGAAATGTCCATGCTCTGTCCAATGTGGATCCGAGTGCTGGTGATCCATTGGCCCGTGCCAATACTGCATTTTCTGATGATAAAGGTATTCAGCAATGCCCTGATCTTCAACTGCCATGTTGCTCCAAGGCTGCCCGTGTTCCAGAGGGGCCTTCTTCTGGGAATGTGGCTGCTGTGCAGGGCTTGTCGCTTTGCAATCCTAATGATTCTCCCAGCTGCCATCTGGAGCCTCATGCCCGTTGGACTGAGGATGAGTTATTTGCTCGGCAGGCAATAAATGGGTGGCAACGAATGGCCCGGCGGTGCAATTCGGCACCAAAGAAAACCCATTTTCCTAAAAAATGAAAACCTGCTGTTGTTGGATCGGGAGTGAGTTCTTGTTATCCTTGTCCAGGGACTTCTCCTTGGCTTTTATAGTATGTGAGGCATGTTGTGTTTTGTGGTGCTTATGCAGTATCAATGCCAGATTGGAATTTACAGCTGGGAGGAGTTGTGATGCTTCTGAGTACCATCTGCTCTACTGGTTTCTTGTTTTTTTTGGCCATGATGCATCAGCAGATGCTTGGTTTGCTGGTGTTGGCTGTGAACTAGAGCCTATTATTGCTGGTTTGGGCTAGCATTGATGATGGGAGGTGGGCTGTCCTCCTCTTGCTGATGCTGATATTCATGCTGCCCATGGCGTGTAGCATGCCACTTGTTCTATGGAGCTGGGTTGCTGACCGTTGCCTGCTTCACCCGTAGCTGTTGGGTTGCAGAGTGCAGATTGCTGGCTGCGGTGAGTGGCATTGTGCCCCTTAAGGATGGAGTGGCCTTATGCCCCTTAAGGCCGGAGTGGCATCATTTTGGCATCATGCCTTTTAAAAGCCGGAGTGGCTTTTTTTGTGCTGAATTGGCGCTGCGTTTCAAGTGCGTCTTGAAGGCTGGAATGGACCTGCGTCTTTTGAGGCCGGAATGGCCTTGGGATGCTCAAAAGCCAGAGTTGAGTTTCGTTCTTGGAAGACGGAGTGATTTGTCACTTAATTGCCAGAGTGAATTAAGGCGGAGTTGATTTGTGCCTCTTATAGTTCAGTGTGCTTTTTGGCCGGAGTTGAATTATCCCTCTTAATGCCGGAGTTGCCTTGCGCATTTTGAATTCCTGAGTGAATTGTGGCGTCTTGAAAGACGGAGTAAAAGAGGCTTTAGGGACGGAGTGGCCTTGTGCCCCTCAAGGCCGGAGTAGCCTTGTGATCTTTAAGGCCGGAGTGGATCTATGCCTTTTAAAAGCCGGAGTGGCTTGTTTTGTGCCGAATTGGAGCTGCGCTTCTTTTGATGTAAGTTTCAAGTGCCGATTTGGATCTGCATTTTGAATGTCATCTTGATATTATAATTTTTCTTAATGAATTTTGTCATGGTTGCTCTGTTGGTCTCTTCTGATGTATCAACGAGCTCTGGGTATGCCCTAACTCTTATGCTTTATCCCTAAGTCGGAAAAACACTTGGTGATAAACCATAACTTGTAAATTTTTTCTCCCATTAATCCAAATTTACTTGCTTATCAAAAAAAATACTATAGACCAGTTCATGAAAACGTACAAAAGAGCAGAATAGCAATTCTCCTCTAGATTACGAAAAATCTAATCCATCGCAGATCTCTTTAACTGAAGGAACTCGTCTTGTCAATCAGAAATCTGCATCCACAAAGAAAAGGGAACCGGACACATTTAGCATCTGAAAAGCACATACCATCAGCAGGAATACAGTCAATTCGGCAACCCGCATAGTCTGCCAAATAGAGTCAAATACGAACAAGTGGAACTAAAGGAATCAACATCACGTGACCATCATCCATCTTTGTGTATATTGGATGGGCAAGCTTCAATGGTGCATCAATCCACTTCATAAACACCCAATGTCTTCATTAGATATCTCTTAGAACCCATGGGAATGCCTGTTCAAGGTAGCATCATTAGCCAGCACTAAGAGGAAAGACATAAGTAGAAGATTACAAAGACGAAATCGGCTTAGAAACGTAAAACCTATTCACACTTGAAAAGCACGCCAAAGACGGCAATTGGGGTGCTTGACGAGAGCGGCACATGATATGCCAATCAGCAAAACCAAACCGGCCGCCAACAGAATCGAGCCAGATCAGTATGCCAAACCCATATGGCCAATCAGTATATAAAGAGCGCAAACTAACTTAGCAATGAAATCGGCAGCTATCCTTCACATCATATCGGCATAAGAAATCGGCAAATAATCCTCAAAACCAAACCTGCAAGAGAGTCCACGTCATTCAATCCATCCAGCCTCAAACCAAACTGGTAACCCCCGCAAGCAAGATCAGGAAACGCCAGCAACAATGCAATAGCAAAATCGAAAGCGGTCTTGGCTTCAGAGGAAAACAGAGAACCTGCACACCGGCTGATAACAGGAGATGACAAGCCACGTCCGCAACCCTACCCGGCCTTCAATAAAAGCCACGTCAGGAAGGTCCACACGGCCACGTCAGCAGCTCCGCAACAGTAAAAACGGAATCAGCCATGGCTATAATCGAAACCAAAATGAAACCGGCCAAGGAAGACACACAGCTCCCTCACAAAAGATTTTTTTTTTTTGAAAACCACGTCAGCAGAGCCTAAGGGCTAGGAGCCAAAACAGGAAACCAGCCAACATGGCTTCCCTACGAAAGTTTTTTTTTTCTTCTAATACCACAGGAGGAAACAAGCCACCTCCGCAGGCCACGAGCAAAACCGGAACTGCCTAGCAAGCCACTTCAGTAAAAGCAAGATCAACCAGCGAGGATTGAAGCCAGCCAAGACAGCAGGGTCCAAAGGCCAAAGATCCAAGACTTGAATCCATCCCTCATTGCATGAAGCAAGCGAAACCTGCCCAAATCCACCCTCAAAGCAATTGATAGCCTATTACGCCGATTCCTTTGGAATGGCTCACCTGTTGGTAGGGCTAATGCAAAAGTAGCATGGGACGATATATTCTACCCCAAGGCTGAAGGTGGTTTGGGCCTTAAGAGCCTGATGGCTCAGAATAAAGCTCTCATCTGTAAGCTCCTTTGGCGTATCATCTCTAAAGACCCTAATTCGGCCTGGTCATCTTGGATCCATAGTAATATAATCCAAGACCGTTGCATTTGGACCCTTAAAGTCCCGAATTCCACCTCCTGGAGCTGGCGGAAGATAATGAAACTCTACCCCTTTATGCGAACCTACTCTATTAAGGCTATTGGGGATGGCTCAGACACCTTCCTCTGGCACGATAACTGGCACCCTCTTGGCCCCCTGAGTGATGTTAGTTCTGATCGGACTCGATTGGTTTCAGGCCTGTCTTGGGATGTAAAAGTTTCTGCTATTATTAGAAACGACCGCTGGGCTTGGCGTAACCCTTATGATATGGAGGTCTCCCGTATTGTGGAGCACATGCCTCCTTACCCCCCTCGCGTCAATCAAAAAGACTCATTGAGTTGGATCGGAAATGCTCATGGAAAGTTCTCAACTAGATCCACGTACACCCTCATCCATCCTCCCAAACCAAAGGTTAGCTGGGCTCCCTTGGTGTGGGCCCCATCCCATATCCCTGCCCACGCTTTTACGCTGTGGCTGGCTATTAGGGGCAGACTCAATACCTTTGACCGCCTCCATGGTGTTCCAAACTTTTCCCTTTGTTGCACTCTTTGCAACACGGGCGACGAAGACCATGGGCATCTTTTCTTCTCCTGCCCCTTCTCTAGATACTTATGGGACAAAATACAACGACATGTGGGTATCCATTGGCCCTTTCCCGAGTGGTACGAAAATATCACTTGGGCTGCAACAATCTAGAAAGGGAAAAGTGTATTGGCTCTCTCTAAATGATTTTCTCTGACGGCCACGGTCTACCATATTTGGAAGGAACACAATAATCGTATCTTCCAAAAATCATCACCTTAAGAAATCTCCCAAATCTTTCCTGTGATTATCAATGTCGTGCGGATTAAATTGAAGGCCGTCATGGAAATTGACAGATGTGTTGCTCGCTCGCTCCAAATTCGTTGGAGCTTATAATAAAAAAAAAAGTGGCTGCTGGTCTGGTTTTCGGTCAAAATTTTTTTTGGACTTGGTCAGCCGGTGCGGTCTTTCCCCACTATCTTTTTGGGTTGTGGTGTTTTAGTGTAACCACTTGTTCCGGCTGGTGGATCCTTTCTGCAAACTTGGTTATGTCCTTTTTGATGTAACAGCTCTTTGAGAAAAAAAAAATGTTGAGCAGGCTGGCTTGTTCTGCTGGCTGTTCAGGTTTTTTTCTTCTTTCTTTTTTGTTATTCACTCTTTATTCTCTTTTTTATTTATTAAGTAATTAATTGCATTAAAATTTAAATAAAATGTACAATCAGCTATGTTCTTTACCAAGTGTTTTGCCGACTTGAAAAAAGAAACATAGAATCAGGGAGTCCCTTAAACCACGACGAAAGTCATTAATAACAAAATTACAATATCGAAATCGGCATTGGAAACGTAAAACCAACTCAGCATTTGAATCGCACTCCAAAAACGGCAATTGAAGTACCAGACGAGAGTGGCAATCTCCATTCAACTTCGTCCATGCCACACACAAGGCCGCTCCAACCTTAAAGTGAAACAAGGCCACTCCGCCCTTTAAGTGGACAAAGGAACTCCGGTTATATCAACAAAGCCACTCTGTCCAAAGTGAGCAAAAACACTCCGGCCTCCCAGAATTACAAGGCCACTTCAGGTAGAAGGGAGCAACGAGCTACCTTGTACTCACAAAAGAAATATATATATATATATATATTTACATCGGCAAAGCCTACTCCGGATTCAAAACCTAACACACACAATAAGCACCGGACACTCAACGCAAAAGGCCACTCTGGTCAGTAAGTGAACAAAATACACTTCGGACACTGCAACAAATTCACTCCGTCCAATAGAGAGCAAAAGGCAGACCGACCTGATCACACTCAAGGCCTCTCCAGTCATTGAGCGATAAAGGCCACTCCAGCCTTTAAGAGGACAAATCCACTCCGTCCAAATGCACTCCGGATATAAGAACAAAAGCACTCCGGATAAAAGAACAAAGCCACTCCGTCCAAGAAGAGCATAAAACACTCCGGCCACCAAGAAACAAATCCACCTTGAACACTCCGACCTCCCAGAATCACAAGGCCACTCGAGGCCAACCCTCCAACGAATCCAAAGCGACCTCGTGTCAAAACAGTAATCTCAATGCCAATACGGCAATTGACAATCCGGACTCTGGATTCATCAAACGCATGGCCACTCCAGCCTTTTAGCGAACATAAAGCACTCTGGACTCCGGATTCATCAAACGCATGGCCATTCCGGCCTTATAGCGAACAAAAAGCACTCCAGACTCCGGAGTGCCTCCGTCTGCTTACGATGCGCCTGAGTGCAGTTTGGTTTCGTGGCTCGGTTTCCTGTCTTGAGTGTGGTGGGTGATTGGTGTATCATGATGGATCTTCCGTATACTGGTACTGCATCATAGTGGATTCCCGGCGTGTGTCCCTGGATGCTAAATAGTCCGGGAGTATGGAGATGCAAATTGAGGTCATAGCTGGCAATTTTTTGCCTTTTACTAAGGAGGTGCTTTTGCCCTTGGCTGCTGCAATGTCCCAGTGGGGGTTTGCCTTGGAGAAATGTAGGTGCTGATATTTTTTTTTTTTTTTTGATAAGCAAGTAAATTTGGATTAAAGGGAGAAAAATAATTTACACAATCTATACTTTATCTCCAAGTATTTTGACAAGGAGTTAAAGCATAAAATGCTAGGGTATTCCCCAAGCAGCTAGGTACATCAGATGACACCAAAAGGATAACACAAAAAATCCACTAGGGGAACAACGCTCCACAAAAATGACCAAGTATGAGGTCAGTCCTATGCAGAATAACAAAGCTTCTTAACAGGATGAATATGCGCTCCACCCTATTAGCAAGCAGGCCATGCTCCACATTCAGGAAGCATTGCATGATCAGCTGGAAAACATCACAGGGTCAACAGCACACACTGGCATCTTATCCAGGGCATCAAGCTATTGCAAGATCCCCTTCGCCCAGCAGCAGTACACGACAGCAGCAACGTTCCATTACAATGAAACACAGCATCAGCAAATGATCAAATAGAAAGATTATTTTCATCACCAGCATCCGCAGCAGGTTACTCCCATCAGCGCACGCCATCCAGCCAATGAAGCCAACCCAGACCACAAAACCACCTGCCAACCAGTAGGAGAGTAGGTTGTAAAAGCAAACCAGGCAGCCCACCAGAGTTGTATGCCCCATTGAGAAAACCCAAAGTTCAGATTCGGTTAGAGGGCAGTCTTCAACTGCACCAACATGACAGAACATCACACACCATTTGGCATCGATGGTACTACAGCTCAGACATAGAGAAGCAGCTGTTCAGGAGCTCAAAACACCAGGAGAAGCTGTAACTACCACATAATCTGCCTTCAACCGAGCATGAACATTGTCCATCCCCAGCAAAGCTTCCAGAATTTTAGGAAGAATAATTCACACCTGCAGGGCGAGGAAGCCACATCAGCAGTTTAAACTTCCCAGTAGCCCATCTTCTCACAGCATTCAACAGATTCGTGAATTATGCAGCAGCATTACTGCAATCCTTCCAAGGTCAGCAATCTGCCACGTCAGCAGGCCAACCCGGCCTCGACTCCAAACCAGCCTCAAATCCACAACTGCCTCAATTCCAATTTGGCTTCATAACCAAAATCGGCCACAACCCAAAATGTCCTCACATCCAAATCGGCATCAAATCCACATCGGCCTCGAATCCAAATCGGCCACATATCCAAATCGGCCACAACTCCAAATCGGCCTCAAATCCAAGTCGGCCACAAAACCAAATCGGCAATAGACTTGCCAAGTCAGCAGGCCAAACCGGCCTCAACACCACTGCGCGACCTCATCGCCCCTTCATGAATTATAGTATTTTAAACGTAAGTTGAAGTCGGCAATTTAAATTGTTCATCACATCCCTGGCTAGAGGTAAACCTCTCAGCACTGATGCATCTAACATGGAGCAAAACTGAGCAGGCAGTAGCCCAACTAAACTCGACCAAAACACCATATCGGCCATTAGGGACCTTGATTAGAAACAGCTCCTCCCAATGCAAACCACACGGCACGAGCCACCTTGAACAAATGTAAATCACTGTCCAAATTGAAAACCATAGATGAGGCTACAGCACTTCATGGGTAGCAGGGCATAAGGGGTTCACTACGTCTAAGAAACCAGCCTCAAAACAGGAGAGCACCTGGGAAGGACGATAGCATCACACCCACAGCAATTTTACCCCAGAAGCAGGAGACCTGAGAGAAGGAATCTTGGCCATGATCCAACCACGAGAGCCAGCTTCAGGACCCAATTCTCAAGAGCTACAAACCCAAGACGAAGAAAAAACAGCCACCATTTCAGCTATACAAGCAGAGCTGCTTAACTCAAATTCTCACATCCAGCAGCACAAAAAATCCAGCTTCAGAAAACATGGAGCAGGTTGAATACAGCGAGGGCATTCAAAAAACTCCCCAATATTTCATCAAAGCTCGCAGCACCATAGAAGGAAGCCACCATACAGCCAACGAAATAGCAGGAAGCCCATTTCCTCTAGCAACTCCAGCCGCTCTATCAGAATAACAATGAAGCATCAGCGCCAACCCATTTTTTTGGTAAGTAAGTAAATTAAATTTAAAATAAATGAAGGTACACGACAATATTCTAACTCCAAGTGTTTTGCCGACTTAGAGGTAGAACAACGAGTTAGGGCATTCCCCAAGCACCACCATGAACGAATTCATGTAAACAAGCGTAAGAAACGGAAAAAAAAAAAAACAACCTCTAGATGAGAAACATCTAAACCGGCCGCATACAATCCGGCCTAACTACACACACTATAAAAAAGCTTCAACATATTTGTTTACCAACAGACCTAGAGCAACACTGAAAATTCCACAGTTCCAAAATCGGAAACAAAACAAGACAGAAAACGCAGCTCAATGTTCCCACATCAGATGGCTCATAACACCTGTGCACAAAAAAATGCCAGCATCCTTGTGCATAAGCATCCAAGAGCCAATACACAACAAATGTAGCCTGCATCCCTACTTGCAGCTGCTTCCAGCTTCCAGCAGCCACAACCTTCAGCTGGGGAGCACAGCAGTTGCTGTGCAAGCCAGCAAACCAGCGCCATCAGCTAATAGCCCGGCATCACATCGGCAGCTTAACATCCCAGCTCCAGCAAAAGCTCTCCAGCACCAGCCATCATCAGGGGCATGGCATATGCCATACTTCATAGCTGCAAAACGAAGCCAACAGCAAGTCCCAGCCATTCCACATTCAGCTGAAGCAAAAGCCCCAGCATCGTATCAGCTAGCTACTACTCAACTCCTTTTTTTTTTTTTGGTAAGTAATTTTATAAATGAAAAAAAATTGTACAAAATCAATGTTCTATCTCTAAGTGTTTTTCCGACTTGGAATTAGAACAACGATGCTAGGGCATACTCCGAGCAGAAGTGAAACAAAACATCGATATATTAAACCAAAAAGATGGAGAAGACCTAAAATCCATCAACAAAGACACTGACTAAACAAAAAAACCCCTCCAAAAATGAGGGAAAAAAAAAAAGATATAAGGAAAACCTCATCATCCACTAATCTTACTCGAGTTCATCATCCAGCGCAACCCGAAAATGTTTGGATCAATGCAACACTTCAGCATGCAGCTCTGACTATTGCAGATAAACTATCGGGGGCAGGTTTACAAACAACCTACCAGAAGATACTTTAGCACCAGCACAGGCAATGCAACACACAATCTACCCATAGCTAAACTGGACCGTTGGCAAAAACATTCTCGCTGCCGCACCACACGGCCGGTGACCAGCAGGGCAGTAGTAAGTC
>JAODPA010090597.1:0-23655 GCA_025585075.1 Nepenthes mirabilis | reverse complement strand
TAATAAAACTAAAATAAAGTGAAAATTGGAAACAAATTTAAAATAGAAAGTAACAATAAAATTAAAAGAAAGTGAAAATTTTCAAAGGACGCAATAATATTTTCCGCAATTCAGATACACATACTAGGCGAAGCTGGAGAGGCGGAAACACCGACGAGCAAATTGCTTCGCAGAGAGAGCATACTCTATCCGCGAACTTCGTTACCATCATTTGAGCAACGGCTCCGGCGACCACCCCGGCACCCACTAGGTTCGTGTTACTTCAATTTGTTATCTACTTTTCAACTGAGTCTCGGTTTGGTTGAGAAGATACGTGGTCCGAGAAAATATAAAGGGAAAATTTCCTAGCCTGATTGAAAGAAAAATTTTTTCACTATAAAGGGAATGATATTCTTTTTGTTACATTGGAAATATGTTTAAATATTCTGTTATTGAGAAAGCATAAAATTCAATGCATGGAAAATAATTTCTGTCCAGCCAAACGGAGCTAAATTAATTGGAAGAAAAATTTGTTTTACCCCTGATTTCTTCGTTGAAAGAACAACTAGAGGGAAAAAAACAGAGAGCACAAATTGTGTTCTGGGATCATCGTGAAAGTTGTGAGCAATTCTTGTAACCTAAAGTTATAACTCTGGGGGTAAATAAATTCACTGGCATGGTTCCTATTCAGTTTTGAGGCTGGGCCCGCTTCTCTTCGAAGTACTGTCCGCTCTGAGGAAGATGTGAGTTGCATACGGTTGACAGTCCTGTCTAATATGATTTTGTTATTGAAAAGACATTTGGACGAGAGAATGAAGCCTTTTCACCGACAAGCGGAAGGTAATATTTTTAATCAATCAACGTTGGACAATCCCGCCCCACAATATAGCACCTAGTGAAGAAGGTGGTCATGTTGCTATATCAGGAGCATTGGTATGAATTCCATTAGGTGACATTATTGTTGAATTTTGGACACTCATTTGTGGGTGCCACAATAAACGGATAGTCATTGTAATATCGCATGGTGCTTGTTTGAGGATTACGGTGTTTGTACGTGACGAGAGCCTGGGTGCTAAATCCAGGGGTGCCCGCACCTAAGAGGCATTTGTGGGGCGCACAGGCGCCAAATCCAAGGGCACTTGCGCCCAAGGCGTGTCCAACGGGTGCTCGAGCACTGATTTCAGTGGTGCACGTGTACGCTTGACAGGCGCTTGAATGCATCTTGTAGTATAAAAATGTGCCTAACGCATTTTTAGGTATTTCGAAGTCAGTTTCTCACACAAGGAGTGCCACAGAGGGAGAAAGGAGAGACAAAGAGAGAAGAGGAAGATGTTCGATATCCGGTTGAGATTCGATTTGAGTTCCGTTTTTCGTCAAGGTCGGGTACGTTATTTTAGACCATATTTTCATCTTGGTACTCTTATTTCTCGTTGTATTTTCTCTTATGGGTTACTAGGTGTACTAAGGGGTTTGTAATCAACCATTTGTCATTTGAGATTGTAGTGAAGGGATTTTGGAGGGAGTTATTTGTAACCAATACTGTTATAGTGGATTTGTTCAGAGTTTATATTGTGATTTTTCCCGTGGTTAAAAAGGGCTTTTCACGTTAAAAACGTTGTGAGTCATTATATTTCTTGTACTTACGAGTTTGGTGATTGATATTTGACAAGGGGTTCGGATTTTGTTCCGCTACGCTGATTGTGTGTATCAGGATCGAACCCCAATAATTATTGTTGGATTTCAAGGTTGGGCTTGTTTACTTTTGTGGTATTGTTCATTTTGAAGGAAGGTATATGTCGCATCCGGTCACTAACCATGTCTTGTACGGTTTTGTCTTTGAAAATGCATATCAAAGGGAGGAGTTTGGTGATTGACGATTGACGACGGGTTCGGGTTTTGTTCCACGCTACGCTGGTTGTGTGTATTAGGGTCGAACCCCAACAATTATTGTTGGATTTCAAGGTTGGGCCTATTTACTTTTGTGGTATTGTTCATTTTGAAGAATGGTATACGACGTATCCGGTCACTAATCATGTCTTGTACGGTTTTTTCTTTGAAAATGCGTATCGAAGGGAGGAGTCTTCCTACTTATCAGTAAGAGGCCACTTATTCTCTCAATCAACTGTTCCTAAAACAATGTTGAGGAATTGAGTCCAATTGAGGATCCTAAACTCATTTAGATTAAGTATTTGAGAACTAGATATGCATTGAATTTGTGCTCCCTTCGTCATCCAAGAGAAACTAGCATTCTAACGAATACATGATAGAATATAAAATTATTATTGGACCTTTATTGTTTAAACTTTGTGGACGAATTGGTTTGCTCACAATCTATACATAACTTTCCTTTATACATCTATGATGTTTCATTCTTCAAGGGAATTCCTTCTCTCCACGATGCAATGCCATTGTTAAATCTTTTTTGGTAACATAGCCAAAAGGAAGAGACAAAAGAACAATAAAAAATTTCCAGCTAGACAATCAGTCAGGCGGCTCAGGCGGATCCTCAACAGGGCAAACGGGAAGGTCTCTAACCAAAAGGTTGCAGATTTCTCTTAGTGGAACCTCCACTTTTGATAATCAAGATTCATCCCTGTTCCTATTCCTGCAATCCCATCTGCCACCACATTTCCTTCTTAGGATGTGTGTTTAATTTGGAATTTTCAATTCTTTGCAACAAGTGCTCTACAAGCCAAGACAAGTGCTCAGTCTAGTTTGCACTCCAACATAGGTCTGGTTAGATTTTAGACTGCTAGAAGGGAGTTAGATTTAGCGATAATTCTTTGAAAATCCTTATCTCATGCAACTCATAGTTCCCATAAAATAACATCGAGCTCAGCTTGCACTATTTCAACTCTACCAAGGATGCCAGCAAAGCCGAAGAACACCCACTGCCCTCTGCTGTCCCACCCTACCTCCCCACAACTAGTGGTCTTGTTTGCACCAATGCAATTATCAACATCAATCTTGCACTCGTTCTCAGGAGGGGGAATCCATTTTAAGTTCCTATCAATCGGAATACGCAGGCTAGTCAAGAAGTAAAGAAGGTTAATCCTGTTGAGTTGGCTAGCCGTTTTGAATACCCTGTGGATGGGGGTACTCTCCTCATGCCCATCCACTTGCAGGACTCCATTTTTGGTGGTCGACTGAGACATGAAATGAAGATACTAGTGCACAGGCTTTTTCCCTTGCATAGGAGGTTTCAGGCAATCCACGTGTTGAAAGGAAGGTGGTGCATACCTTGATCATAATCTCTTCTAAGGGCATGCTTCCATGGCAATTTAGCCTTGTCACATTTTTTGAGTACTTGAGAAATTGTATCTGATTTGTTACTGTGGAATCAAAGCTCATTATTGGTCATCTATCTGATCTTCCTCAGCTTATTGGTAAGCAGTCAATTCTTAAGGGCAAGCCAGATGAAGACCTTCAATTTTGGAGGAAACTTGAGCTTCCAGACAGCCTCCCAATGAGAGTTGTCCTGGTTGGATTGAGGCCGGAGCAGTTTACAGGCACTTCTAATTTTATACTTTCCAGTGCGGCTGTTCCACAAGAGCTGGTCCTTCTACTCTGGGCAGGAAATAATTTGTGTTCCTTTAAGGGCACACCTCTCCTCTCGTCCCAGGTACCTTTCAATGCTATCCCATATCCACTCACCATCTGGTAGCGCATATTCTTTCACCGTGAGTTGCAGTTCCACTTCAGGGACCTTGTTGTGGGCACAATGCAGTTATCCACCCACCAATCAGTCCAAAACTTTATGGTTTTCTTATTGTCTAAGGACCACTTTGCCCCCTTGTTGATGAATTCTTTGGCTCTTAGCAGGCTCCTCCAAGTGCTCGAGGGCCCGGTTGACCCTTTCACAGAAACAAATTGGCTCTTCTGGAGATACTTTGCTCCAAAAAAATTGACCCAGTGTTGATCTGATCCTTGCAGGAGCTCCATCCTTTCTTGCCTAACAACGCAATGTTGCTATCCCATGTTTGTCTTAAGCCCAATCCTCCCAAGTTTTTTGGAAGATAAATGTCATCCCACTTCACAAGGTAGGACTTCCTCTTGCTCTAGAGAAAATTTCTGCTAAACTATCCAAGGCCTTGCATGCCCCTATAGATATGGTATGAGTTTGCATTGAATACATAGCAGGCACTTGAGCAATAATTTGGAGTAGAAGTCCTCATTGCTTGATGGATAGCAATTTCAAGCTCCAATCCATCATCTTCATCCTGACTCTCTCGATGATCTGCTGATGCAGATCCTTGGACAAGTGCCCATGATTGATTTTTGTGCCCAAGTAGTTCCCCATGTCACTGACCAGTTTAAGCCCCAAGGTTTGGACACTAGGAGAACAGAAAAACAAGGATTTGGCTGAATTGATATTTTGCCTCGATGCAGTGCAGAAGTAGTCCAGCACCTCTTTAACAACGACGGCTTGTTCCTTGTTGACCTTTGAGAATAGCAGTAGTTCGTTAGCTAAAAACAAGTGTGATATTAGAGGACCACCTGTATAGACTGCTATTGGCTTCCACCTCCGTTCACCTATAGATTTATTGATCTGTTGGGAGTCTTTCCATGCAAATAATAAACAGATGGGGGTATAGCTGGTCCCCTGCCTCAGCATCAATCAAGCTTTTAAGGAGGTAGTACACTCTCCATTCCAAAGGATAGAGAAAGAGGTTGTTGAGATGCACATTATGATTAGATTGATCAGGTTGTCCAGGAGCTGGAGGGAGGTCAAAGACTGCTTTATGAAGCTCCAGTTTATTTTGTCATAAGCCTTTGAAAGTTCTGTCTTCATAGCGAAGTCAACGTTTATCCCTTTGGCCTTGGTAAAAGTATGGATAATCTTTTGGGTGATCAGGATGATGCCTGGGTTGCTCTCTCAGAAGTAAGTTAGCTTGATTGGGGCTAATGATTGTGTTGAGGAAGGGTCTTAGTCTGTGTACAATTACATTGGGGAAGATTTTGTAGCAGACATTGGAAGGAGAAATGGGTCTAAATGAATGAGTGTTTTTGGGCAGTTAATTTTCGAAATAAGAACCATAAGACTGCTGTTGATGCTATTAGGAAGAACCCCTTCCTTGAAAGCCTCAAGGATAAGTTTTGCACATAACCCTCGACTGTACTCCAAAATTTCTTAAAAAAAAGGCCTGAAACCCATCTGGGCCCAGGGCTTTGAGCTGCATCATGGAGCCAAGTGCTTTCTTCACTTCGTCCTTAGAGGGGGCAAAGCCCAGTCCAGCCACCTCCGCTTCCATAGAATATGGCCACTAAGCAGATTTGGTTCGGAGTCTCGGGATATCTCCTCAGAAAACTTAATGGCATACTCTTTGAGCTTTGTGGTGTTGCTGTACTAGTTCCCATCATTGTCCTTGAGGACAATGATCTTGTTCGTCCTTCTTCAGTTGATTGTAGTGAGAAAAAGTATCTAGTGGATCTATCTCCATTCATGAGCTGCTCTAGATTTCTAGAGCCAGAAAACCTCTTCTATATCAAGTAGGCCACGGAGTTGCTCTACAAGCTCTCTTTCAATCCTTCTCATCCTCATGGAATCCACTCTGAGCACTGCCTCTTGTACTCCTTTGATCTTCTTGTTGAGCTTCCTTCTTTCGTGGAAGAGGTTGCCAAATGTTTCCTTGTTCTAAACTATAAGTGCTTCCTTTACCATATCCAGCTTCCTTGCGACGTTGTCGTTGGGGCTGTTCCACTCTTGCTAGGTGATGTTGTCATACTCTAGGTGCTTGCACCACATAGTATTGAACCTGGAAGGTTTATTCTTCTGACATGGCCTCCTGTTCCTTTCAGTATCGTGGAATATTAGGTTGTGGTCAAAGGATACTTTGATGAGGCTAGTCACATTTGTGGAGTGAAATTTGGATTTCCACTCTTCATTAGCTAAAGCACTGTCTAATCTCTTATGGACTGATCTAGGGGGGGGGGGGGATCTCATATTCCACCAAGTAAGCTTTGGCCTATGATTGGAAAGCCCGCAGTCTTCCTTCCAGTTCTGGAACTGGACACACTTGCTCAAGCTAGCCGATTTCATGCCTTGCTTCCCCCCGGGTTCAAGATGTCATTGAAGTCATCTACAACTCACCACGGGAGATTAATGGATTTGAAAAGGGCCTCCAATCCTCTCCATGATTCACCATGAATGTGGAACTTACGACTTGTTGGGATTTGCATAGATAATAGTTAAAATCCAATGAGGGTGGCCATTGGGGTCCCAGATGATCAAATGAACTAGTTGGTATTCAATTAATAGGACTTCTATTCTAATTTCCTCATCATTCTCGATCACCCAGATGCCCCCAAAGAAACCCTTGGCTTCACTCACAGCTTTTCTGTCAAAAGGAATCATTTTGATAATATTTGTTGCTTTTATCCCACTGATGTGGAGCTCGAGACCTACCACTATTGTGAATCTTGATGATGCTTCTACGTTCACTGCCAAAACTTTTTCTAGCTGATCTGCAACAATTCCATGATACAATATGCATTAAAAATGTTAGCCTATTAGTGGGTAGGCCTCCCCATGACAACTTCCTCCTCATGTAACTAGTTCTCCATGTTCGTGGATGGTCTATTTGTCTCATCCAAAGGTTGTGAAAAGGGGGTGTGGAGTGTAGATGGTTAGATTATCCCTTACCGCAGGTTGAAGGGGGGGGGGATATGGAGGTGCTCCGGTTGAGGTTCGGGTGTCAGACAAAGTTGTTGATGGAATAGCATTGGAGGACTTTTTGGTAGCCAGGTTTGGAGGGTAGTGGTCTTCTTTTGGTTATTCAGAGATTTCTAGGGCAGTGTGTTGGAGACATTGATGCAAATATTGACCAATATAATATATATTGGCTGATATATTTCGATATCGATAGAATATTTTCTAATATTGCAAGAATAGCGTAATATGTTTTTGTATCGCGTTATAATGATATTTGATTTCCTTGTTTTTTCTAAGCTAATGAGTTGGAGATGGAGGTTTTCTGGTTACTATAAGGTTGTGAGAATGGAAAAATAACAATGAATGATAACAATGTTTACTCTAATTCGAGAAGGAATAAGACCTCCAAAAGAAAGAAAACTCAAATAGATATTTTCATTTCATCCTATGATCATCAAAACGTCATGTTGCTTACTACTTTTACGGCCTTGGAATTGCCACATCCTCTTTGAATCACCATCATACCCCATTAGACTATGCACCCCTTATGATGACTCCCACTGTTCTTCTCTTCATGCCTTTTGAATACTTTTGCTGCTCTAGCCTTCTAGTTGAAAATCACTATTGCGGCTACTTCTCTCACACTTCTGTTCATGACCTTACTTTTCTCTTCTTCTATGGAGTTAGCTATGACAAAACCCCCATCTTTTAGAGCACCTTACCCTTAAAGTGTGGATATCATAGCTTGAGTGTAAGGGCTCCCATGTATTATTTTCATATGATGCACTGTTCCATTTGACAAGGACTTCTGTAACTTCTCTTTGACCTATTTTCCAAACTTTTCCATCAACAACCTATTCGGGTTCAAGCAAAATCTTCCCTTCGGTATCCACCAACAGTAGAGTAGGAATCACTTCTTCTCTTGTCCCAACTTGCCTTTTTAGTGCTGAAACGTGAAAAATGGGATGCTTCCTCACGGTTTGTGGACGCTTTAATTAGTAATTGTTCCTATTTTTTCTAATATTTATAAAAGATAAAGAATCTTGGCACAAGTTTTAAATTTCTTCTAAAAGATATTAACTTTTGCCAACATGGTTGCAAATGGATGTAGACATAATTCCCAACTTGGAACATTCTCTCAAACCTGCGTTTATCATACAGCAACATCATGTGAGCTTGACCCTTGTATAGATTTTCCTTTAACATGACTAAAATCTGATCTTTGTTCTTGAGCTCTTCTTTAATTACTGTGTTCTCTAAAATCCTCTCAATGCACCGTGCCAATTTGGGTGGAGAAACTTAATAAACCGTCTTAAAGGGGGTCGCCCTAGCTGTGGAGTGCTAATTAGTATTATACCACTATTCACCCATGGCTAACTGCTTTGACCAAGATTTTGGTTTATCACTAACATAACACTTTAAGTGCTGTTATAGGCAAATTTCAGATTGGCTCCTCGATTGAGGGTGGTAAGCGATACTATAAGCAAGTTTTATCGTTTGTAGTTTAAATAGTTCCTTTCAGAATAAACTAGTAAAGATGGGGTCCCTGATACTAATTATAGTCCTGGGTTTCCCGTGCAATCCCACCATGTTATAAAGTAACAAACTAGCAATTTTCGTGGCGGTCTAGGGTGGGTTAGGGGCACAAAGTAGGCATATGTTGTGAGTCTATTAATAACCATCAAAATACTATTGTAGTCGTATGAAGAGGATAGACCCTCAATAAAATCTATTAACAAATCAGACCAAAGTTGTTCAAGAATTAGTAAGGGTTGAAGGAGGCCATATGGTCTAGTCAGGTCAATTTTTGTTTGCTGGCATATTTAATGTTCCGAAATGAATCCCTTTAATTCTTTCCGCATGCCTTTCCAATGGAATTTTCCCTTGGCTCGACTCAGGGCATTATGGTACCATGAATGTCCTTTCACAGGGTTATAGTGTACCCAGTCCATAATTTTCCTTTTTAGGGTCAAATCATTGCCAATAACAATCTTTCCCCTTTTTTAGAAGAATCCCATTTTGAAAAGAGTAAGAGTTCGTGGATACATTACCTTTCTAAAGTTGTTGGATAATTTCCTTGAGGGACGAGTCAGTTCCATGAGCTGCCTTGACTTCTTCAAGCCATTCTGTATTGGGAAATGACAGCATCATGAGAGTTGGTTGGTCATTCATTTTGGACAGTGCCTCCCCAACCTTATTCTCTTAGCCCTTCTTGTATTAAATGATGTAATCATAGCCCAAAAGCTTAGACACCCATTTTTATTGAAATTGAGCCCCCACCTTTTGTTTCAAATGGAACTTTAGACTCAATTGATCAATCTTTACTATGAACGCTTGTCCCAACAAATTTGGTCTCCATTTTTTTATGGCCATAACCAAGGATAATAGTTCCTCTTCGTATGTGGATATGGCTAAGGCCTTTCCTTTCAAGGCATGGCTAAAATATGCTATTTGTTGATGATCCCATATTAACACAACTTCTATTTCTTCCTCTGAAACATCACATTCAAAAACAATTTTTTTCCATCGTAAAATCAGGTAAAGCTAGCATAGGGTGTTTTGATATAGTTCTCTTTAGCCCATGAAAGGCTTCCTTTGCGTCCTTTGTCCATGAAAAGGAATTTTTCTTTAGAAAAGTAGTAAGGCAGCTCTGATGAGTCTATAATTCTTGATAAACTTTCAATAGTAACTAATAAGGCCTAAAAATCCCCTTGAGGATTCTTGAACCAAGTGTCCGTTACATCATGGTTGCAATCTTACTAGGATAATCCTTCACTCTTTTCTTTTACATGAGATATCCTAAGTATTCAATTTTTAACAGAAAAATCTGCATTTGTTGAATTTTGCATAAAGCCTATGGACCTCTAGGGTGTGTAATACCTGTCTCAGGTGACTCGTGTGTACTTCACGGTTCGGGCTATAGATCAATATATTATTGAAAATACTAGAACAAATTTTCGAAAGAATTCTTTGAAAATTTTGTTCATTAACCATTGAAATGTGGTTGGGCATTAGTTAGCCAAAACGGCATCACCATGAACTTGTAGTGTCCCTCATAGGTCCTAAAACTTGCTTTTTGAATATCCGTCTCCTTGATTCTGATATGGTGGTGATCAAACCTTAAAGTTTGCTTGGAGAAAATAGTAGCCCCATGTAGTTCGTCCAATAGTTTATCTATTGTTGGTATAGAATACTTATCTTTAACAATTTCATAGTTTTAAGTCCGATAATCTACACACATCTATCAACTCCCATTGTCTTTCCTAACCAATAACATAGGTGAAGAGTAAGGACTATGTCTGTGCATTATGAGTCCCGTTTCGAGTAACTCTTTGACTAACTTCTCAATCTCGCTTTTTTGATAGTAATGGAAATGATAGGGTCGTACACTGATTGATTCCGAGTCATTTTCTAGGATGATTTGGTACTCATGTTCTCAAATTGGAGGCAGCCTTTTGGGCTCCTTAAATACCCTTTGAAATGGTTAAAATAAACCCTTCATATCACAAGGAGTCTCACAATCGTCAAATTTCAGGTTATTCAAGAGATTAATTATCACCCATTTGTTTTCCGGTCCAAGGACTTTATTCCGAGTGCTTCTCTCAACTAGGGTATCTTTAGCCATTTTTAATTCATTGAGGGTCACCTCCCTCCCATGATGATTAAATTTCATATGAAAAGTTAGAAAATCCCATATGAAAAGTTAGAAAATCCCATATGATGGGCCTTGAAGTGGCTAACCACTGTATTTCCTACATTGCCCTGCAACCTCCCAGTGTCAAAGCTAAAAAATTGGCTCAAAAGTGATTAACTTGTAATCGAGGCTTCACACTTGGTAGGACCTTTCTTCTTATACAATGTCTCCATTTGTAATCTATACTTGGACGTTGGTTGGTTCCAGCCTTATCCGTTTAGACCTCTTTGCCAACCCTAAGTCTAAGAAGTTGAGTACTTCCAGAGTCAATTAAAATCCCCCTGTGTACTTAATTGATTTTCCTTGTAACCTACATAGTAAGGTATGGATCACAAAGCATTTTTAATGATGATTAATTAAATTAAATTGATGAAATTTTGAAGTCAATTGATATTTTGGGTCAAATTAATTTATTATCCGGAATAAGTTAAGTCGAGTGACAACTAATCAACGTCTGACCCATGCTCATACGTGTTTTGGACAGCAAGAACACACCTGAGGGACACCTTTGGGCAGTCATGCACATTTTAGGTAAATTGATCGCACCTAATTTGCATCCGATCGATGCACGTGTGTGTTTAGGATAAAATGTTGGCACTTAATGTGTCTCCAATGGACGCCTGTGCGCAAATGCTTGTGCGCAATATGGACTGTGCCGTAGTGCCTGATCTGTGCTTACTCGGCATACATGTATCAGTCTTTTATAAATAGACTTTTTGGTCGATTTCAAGTGATTTTCTGCTTTTTTTTTTTTTTTTTTGAGAAAGAGTGAGAAAGAGAGGGGAGAAGGAAGGCAGGAGATGGAGAAACTATAGGAATTAAAAGAGATATTTTGCTAGATTCAAATTAAAGTAATTGCTATCAAGCCCATTTTCCTTTATTGCTAATCATTTCTAATCTCATTGAGTATTTGTTGTTCCAAATACTTATACATATGCTATTTTCGTAGTTAGAGTGTTATTGACTTTCTTGTATATAACTCCACTCTCATTTCATAAAACTTTTATGAAATACTTATCTTATATCCACATTTATTATGTTTAAATGCTGAATCTCTGTAATAATGCTCACATATATCTTAAATTTTGTTTAATGCTTTTGCATGTCTTCAAATTTTATATATATGTTTTTGCTTTTCTTAATTTCTCATATAATTGTCCATACTTGTTCATTAGTTGGAAGAAACTGATAAAATTACCTGAGCTATGACAACTTCCTGCATTTTCTTTACGTAATAGTTTCTATAACCTTATAAATAATACATTTAAGCTCCTACATGTCATTAATTTCTACCTCATTGTTTTTGCATGTTCATGTTCTACTGCATGTTATAAATTGAAAGAAATATGAATGAAATCTTTGCATAAGTTTTGACGATAAGAATATTTTCTCCGATATGAGAAAATCTAAAAATATGTTTGTATTTGAGTAGAATTTTCAATTTGATTAAGTATAGACCATTGTAGAGAATTGATAAAATATATTCGGTTTTGTCTCAATATATTATTAGTAAATTAAATGTTGAACCTATCATCCGTGGATTAGAAATGTGGCATTCGGCTTCATCTATAGAGTTATATATAAACAACCCATCTACAAGTCTTTTATAGTAGTGTATGGCCTTTGATTATGTGAAAATAATCATAACTCGAACTTTCATATTCACCATTTGCTAGTGAGGTCATTACCGATCCTTGGTCCCCTATGTTTCAGGTTGATTTTAGCATGTCTTATATATTTTCACAGTTTCGCATGTTTGATTTTGAAAATACAAAGTTGTGTATGATTATGTCTTTGTATAGTTTGGTTTAATCGAATATTAGTTTTAAATTATGCATGATGTTTTCGGATTTTTAGATTTTAGATTATGACATTATCCAACATTCTCCTTAGATATATATCCACATATGAAAGTTGTATACATATGCTTTGTTGAGTTATTATCTCATTCATACTTTTATTTCGCAAACCTTTCATATTAGAGGGTTCAAGTTAACTAACAAGTGATTGAGTTTGAAAGATAGCTGATTGGGATTTAGACCTAGGGTGTTGGAATAGTTTACGTATTATGGTTGGAAATGAAACAGTAGTTTTAAGCCTATTTATTTTGGTTAAATCGGTAAATTTTGGTTAAATTGGATTTGTTTGTATTCAATTAATGATGATGTATGATGACGGCAAATAAGTTTGATTGGGATTTAGACCTAGGGTGTTGGAATAGTTTATGTATTATGGTTGGAAACGAAACAATAGTTTTAAGTCTGTTTATTTTGGTTAAATCATTAAATTTTGGTTGAATTGGATTTGTTTGTATTCAATCAATGATGATGTATGATAATGACATATAAGTTTGATTGTGATTTAGTCCTAAGGTGTTGGAATAGTTTATGTATTATGGTTGGAAATGAAACAATAGTTTTAAGTCTGTTTATTTTGGTTAAATCGTTAAATTTTGGTTAAATTGGATTTGTTTGTATTCAATCAATGATGATGTATGATGACAACATATAAGTTTAATTTCGGTCTTCTTTTTAGTAGTTTTGTTGAGTTATCGTTTCGATTATTCTAATATTAGTAAAAATACTTTTCTTTACGTATAATTTGAGGTCTTATAATTGTTAGTATTTGTAGCCACTTTCTGATGTGGCATTTAGGTGCTGTGATTTGAACCATTATTTTATTTGGGTCATTACTAGTATTTGATTTGAAGGTTCGAGACTAAATGTTTGTTTTAGAATTTTAGTCGGTGGAATAAATAACTAAAATTTGATTATTAAGTACTAAAATCTAATTTAAGTTAATCATAAATTAAGAGATTAATATAATTCGATTTCGGGATTGGTGATGCGGCATGCATGGTTTTAAAGTGGGGAGTGTTCATAATCACATGTATTGAAATGTCAACTAACAAAGTCTCTGGAATCTCAGTTTCTTGCAGCTGATAATTGATGATAGCCCACTAAAGATAAGATTCCTTTGAATTCTCTGTTTCCCTTGCTTCTACCAAAAAGAAAAAAGTTTGGGACTAGAGCATTTATGTCTCAGGTTCTAATTTTTGTCGCAATTATACCACAATCCCTTCTCCCTTCTTTCTCTTATTTGAGCTAAAGAGATGCGGTGAACTATTATTTCCGGTTGGGTAGCAACTTGATGCAAGCTTGTTGCCTTGGATGGGGAACGATGACTAGTTCCTCCAAGGGAGGATATTTGAGCCCTATTGGGCTTTTTCAAACTAGTTCCTCCTAGATCCTTATCATACCAAAAGCTTAGTGAAGGTTGGGTAGTTCAAAGAGCTTAACTGAAGACTGGATCTTGTCCTTAAGTCTCCCTAAAAAGCAACTCAGCTTTCTTGTGGCTGATAAGTCCCTCAGTCGATTGGAAATAGCTTTAAATTGTGTTTTATATGTTGCCATGTTCGAACCTTGATGGAGCTTCTATAATTGTTCTAGCAGATCATCATAGGCTATGATTTCGAAGCTTGTGAGTAGGACTTGAGTAAACGTTTATCAATCATCAAATTCTCTAGTTGCCTAAGTATCTTGGAACCATATTAATGATTCCCCTTCTATATAAAATGAAGCCATTAAAATTTTTTAATTTTCAAGAGCCTGATAATATTGGAAGTATTGCCTTGCCTGGAAAATCCACCACTCAGGATTCTCCTTCAAATTGAGGAAAATTAATTCTCACATTACGGTTCATATATCTCCTTGGCTCCTCTTTGTGTCCTGTGGGAGTTGTATCCTTGGCGGCATTATTGGTTCTTCTTCATGTTTTGTTAGTGTTTGTATTTGTGGCAGCTACACTGTTAGGATCTATGGGTTATTTCCATCATTAGACGTATCTACTTGGTATGACCATTCATACACTTTTCCAGCTGCTTAAAACACTCATTGATGAGCTGGTTAAAGCCTATTAAGCATTGGTTAATGCGCTGATCCAAGCCCTTCATCCACAGGTTAGTTGCAAAGACTGATTCTATGAGTTGATTGAATTGGGTTCCCTAAGCCATTGAATTGTCTCTTATACCGCCGGTTATAATAATATTTGATTTTTTTGTTTTTCCAGTCTAATGAGTTGGAGATAGAAGCTTCCATATCACCGTGAGGGTGAGAGAATAGAAAGATAGTAATAAAGGATAATAATGATTGTTCTAATTCGAGAAGGAGCAAAGTCTTCAAAAGAAAGAAAACTCAAACAAGTATTTTCATTTCATCCTACTGCCATCAAATTGCTATGCTGCTTATTACTTTCACAGCCTTGGAATTGCCATGTCGTCTTTGAATCACTATCATACCCTATCAGACTTTGCATCCCTTATAATGACTCCTGTTGTTTATCTCTTCAAACCTTACTGATACTTTTGCTGCTCAAATCTTCCAGCTAGAAACCATTGTTGTGGCTACTTCTCTCACACTTCTCTTCTTGACCTTGTTCTTCTCTTCTTCCATGGAGTTAGTTATGACATATTGGCCAATGCGGTCCTATCAACTTATAATATTTCAAAAAAATTTTCATTCAATATATTCAATACCAAGATAGATGGTCTAATATTGATAAGGCAGCGATTGATACCGATATCAATATTTTTATCCATGGTTGGAGATATTGTTGAGAGGCTAGGGGGCACCGGGCTATGAACTTGATCATACTCATATATCCCTCTAGCAGGTGGGGCAATGCTGGAGATTGGGATCTGCTAGTTCTTTTTCAGAATTAGAAGGGGAGGCTCTGGATCTGCTGTGCGGTTTTGCTTATCTGGTGCTTGCTGTGCAGGGTCCCTGAAGGCCTGTTGGTACTGGTTTTGAATTGCAGTGCCACCTCCACTTCACTGTGAGTCCACTGTGCTTTCCTAGCTTGCTCTGTAGAATCCTTGTGCCCAAGGGAAGAGAACCTGGATCCTTGACTTAGGTCTTTCACTCAGTGCTGTTTTATGTATAGCTTCCCCCTTGGTCTCAGCTCTTCTGGGTCTTCTAGTCCTCTTAAGGGCATGCAGTCAGGGCCCAAATTCCGGTTCCTTTGTATGTTTGTTACTTCATATTAACTCCTTATTGTCAGTTGCTTTACCATCCCGGTTCTTTCTACCCCCATCTTGATATTTACGTTCTCTACTAGTGTGCCTTGCTCTTCCACAGCCAAAAGGATTCTTTCATACTTAATTCTAACTGTCTGCTCTTCGATCATCAGTTGTGCCAGTCACGGTTCAGCCAGGTTGATTTCAACAACAATCTCAGCAAATCGGCCCCTATCCATCCTGCGGTGTTCATGACAATCCTGATTGGATTCTTATGGCTTTTCCAGCTGCTCATAGTACATCTTTTATGAAGTAATGCATCGGGAGGTTTAGAAATCTAACCCAAATTGCGCCATTCGTAATTTCTCTATCTGATGGACAAAAAACTGGAGTTCAGGGGCTTACCATGAGGTATTGTTGGAAGATCATCCATGAGCCCTTGGTGAGCGCTCTGTTGTAGTCTGAAGGGTTATTGAACGGGATAAGGAAGAAGAAGTGCTCCATATCAATAACTTTGTACCTACCACTAAGATTCCACAGTTGGGGGATAACCCAGTGGTATGCCAAAGAGCTTGACCACAACCATATGATTTCAGTCCTTCGCAAGTGTCTCCCTGAGATTATTCAACAGCGTTGGTTTGGTTGATTACGATGTCTTCCTCATCTGCAATTCTTTTTGGTCCAAGCCTTTCTTCATGTCATTGTTAACTTTAGGTTACTCTATATACTAGTATGTAATTTAACTGAAATGTCTTTATGTCAATGCTGATTAGAGGGTCCCAAAAACTAATACTGACATTCATCTGTTGTAGTTGGTCTACTAAACCACTTGTGTCTTCTCATTCTGGAGGGGTTTCTTTATTCTAACCATCTCATTCATATGTTGTTGTTGGTCTACTATTCCTCTAAGCTAGTCACTGCTGTTTGGTAAATCATCTTTTGCTAGTAGCTGGCAAGAATAGGTGCCTAAAATTCGAAGACAGTAGGAGCCCCTTTTTCTACCTTTCAAAAGGTACTTCTGGGTATAAGGTACCAACTTTGCAGAATAATTTCAAAGTTGCATTCCCAAACATTATCCGTGCTCATAATAAAGATAGAACAATATTTTACGAAACCTTTCCTGATTCTTGTCAAAGCCACATCACAGCCACAGAATAGTCACAGCATAGCTAGAGCACCACCACCACAAAACAGCAGAATCCCAAATGTACCCTTTACCGGATACATCCGATAGTGGCTGTGGACCAAAGTTTTTTTGCCATACTATGCTAAGAGTGTTGCTTATATATTGTTGCTATAATGATTTGTATAGTTTTATTGTATCTATTTAGCTGTTAAATTTTGTTAAGCATGAAGTTTTCTTGCTGAACTTAATTTGTTCAATATTATACATATAGGTCTGGTTATTTAAAACTCAGTTGCTACTATCTTAGCCTACTGTTAGTAACTTAATACCCAGCTTCTGCTCATTCTTGCAGGTCTGCTTCTCTTTATACTTTACTTGCCTTGCATCTTCATTGCTACAAGATAGCTACCCTTCTTCTGAAATGGGCTCCTACGCAGCCAATGCATCCTCCCTCTATTTTCACAGGTATCTTCGGAGGTCTGACAATACAAAGCACACTGCACATTCCATAGGCAAACCACAATTCATGAGACAGTACCACATGGTCCAAGCAAATTTTCTACATCCCCCCTTACCCAGTCAATCAATCAATGTAGATTCAAAAATATATTCTGATCTTCCCAAACCTTGTGTAGATTTCTTAAACTCCACATACACTCTCTCTGCTAAAAAAAGCATTAACAACTATTTGACTGAAATGGTTGCTAAATTGCTTATTGGGTCATTAGTTCTCCTGGGGTCACTTAATGCTAGACCTGTGGCAGCATTACCTGTTCAAATGAGTGTAAATATAGAGCAAGATAGAGACACACAAAATGATACATTTGATAGTGAAGTTATGTATATGAAATTGTTGGAGCAAGATCCAAGAAACGTGGAAGCATTGAAGGTGTTAATTAATGGGAAGATGAGGAAAGGGAAGATAAAAGAGGCTGTTAAGGACGTGGAGAGGTTGATTGATATTGAACCAGATGAGGTCGAATGGAGGCTTTTACAGGCTCTCTGTTATGAGATGGCAGGCCAATTGAGCAAAGCTAAGAGATTGTTCAAGGAAATTTTGAAGGAGAGGCCTCTAATGCTCAGAGCTTTACATGTAAGAGTCTTGACACTTTACCATCCCCCCCCCCCCCCCAAAAAAAATAATAATAATAACACACAAAGAAATAAATAAAGAAAATGAAAGCAGTCATTTTGATTGAATTGCTCTTGATATGGGTTTTTCATGCTCAAATGATCGTGTTAATGTAAGTAGTTACATATGGTAAGTTGCAGATACATGTCCATATGCAGTGGAAAAACTTGAATTGGAATATTGGGGAATGCAAAATTAGAGAAGTTTACTTGCAAAATGATACTAGTAAAGACAGAAAACTGGTTAGTTGATAATGTGCAGTTGGAAAATTCCAACCAGAATGCTTATGGTTTTTATTGCAATGCAAACCTGTTCGCTACATTCTAGACATGAAAATCATCCGTACTTTTAAGAATGCCTTCAGTGGTAATGACCTGTGGATATACTTAAGATGTTTTTCCATATTGAATTATTCTAGAAAAAGCATGCAACAAGGCAAGAATATTGCTTCAGTTGTTGGATAAATTGCTTGTGATTTTCCTGTGGTTGCTTCGAGGCTGTAGCGACATTTCCTACTGCCACTCCTTTCATCTCATGGGCAGCTTCTCTCATCGAATCTGCATTAATTGCACATTGAGCGAGCTTTGGATTTGAGTTTCTTTTATAGGGGTGGCAACCATGTGTACCACACAATGCTATAGTTATTCTTATAAATGGTATCATGTTGTATATGCTTCTTATCCTGACATTTTTTCTCTTATCTGTTAGGGTTTGGCGATGGTGATGCACAAGAACCACGAGGGCTTGGCAGTTTTTGAAATGCTAAACAAGGCTTTGGAACTTGCTAGTCGTGAAAGAAGAGTCACAGAGGAGAGAAACATAAGGATTCTAATTGCCCAACTGCTTGTCATAAAGGTGGTAATCCAAAGTATCCTGATATATTCTGCATGATCATGTTTGAGACTTGGGTTACCCTGATTTCCCCTTCCAGCATGTCATCCCTTTTTCCATTCATGCCACAATTTAACATTGCATCTAGAAGCATAAATCCTCTAAAAAGGATTTGTTGGCGTGGCTGGAGCCATGGATGTTAATTTTTCCTCTTTTGATATTCGTGGTGAATTATTGATGCTTGCTTATATGCTTGCAGGGGGACTTGGATGGGGGCTTGAAGAAGTTCCAAGATCTGGTTAATGATAATCCTAGAGATTTTCGTCCATACTTGTGCCAGGTACTAGTCCAAATATTGCACGAAATAGTTCTATTTGAGCATATATTTGTTTCTGCTAGTGTTTTCTTGTGTTCACTTTTTTTCTGGTTTTGGGTGAGGGGTGCCCTTTGAAAAATAGGATGCCACAGGGACTACCCAGTTGCGGAAACTGTATGAATCATTCAGACACAGCCTAGTTTGTGATTGTAAGAAGATCCATCAAGGAAGGATAAACCCAAAAATCAGTAGTCCAAGCTAGATTAGAAGTGTCATCATTAAAAAAAAATGCAATTTTGTTCCTTTCCAACAAATTGACCTAGTAATTTTCTTCTATTATATGTATCTCCAGGCCTAGGGGTTCCTCTGTTTGTTTTTCCATCCGTGCTCTTTAACTGACTTTGAATGAACCTAAGAAACACCTGTGAAAGACAAGTCTGAATGCAGTAACCTAGTGGCCTGATTTGCTTCATCCCTTCCCTCTCTTTTCTCCTCTCTGTCCTCCACTGCAGCAAACGAAAGTTATAAACTCCTACTCCACCATCCCACATTTGCTGATCAGACTTGAGTGATGTTCTTCTCTCAGCATATGGGAAGTATTTTTTAGTGGGACGAGGAAATGATTGTCTTGACTTGCTAATTTGTTTGCTACCTGTGGGAAACTGTGTAGCTTGGTATAAGGCTACCCGCTTGACTAGGCCAATGACCCAGTTTCAATTGCCAACAGGTTCCCTCGTTCCTTTCATATAAACCCCCCCNATTCAACTCATGTACAACCCTTTTATCACCATCTTTCCACGTATAAGTAGAGAAGATAGGTCCATTTTACTTTTCTCATTTTTTTCCTTTTTTAAGAAAATATTTCTTTATATATGGAAAATAATTGTATAAAGTTTGTAATTGGGTGAACGTCTGTGCACTCTGTCTTGCACAGAGACTTAAAGTCTCTCTCTATCTCTCTTCTACCTTCCCAAACCTTCTTATTTCTCCGTCCCTCTTTCTTTCCATTCTTTCTTCTTCATTTCTGGCTGTTCTTCTTCCATGTCAATTTATCTTCTCGTCTTTGAAACGCCTCCGCCAAATTTAGCCTTTTAGTTCTTCTCCTCTTCATCTACCAAGTTTGAATACGTTTTGCTGGCGATTTCGTTTCCTCTCATTTAATCGGTCAGCCGTTGTCGTGGGTTATAAATGGAAGTGTGTGGAAACGGTGAGGGTCGTTTGAAACTGTGTAGTCATGGTCGCTGCCACTGTTCTGAGCCGGAGGGAGTGTCGCCGTCATTCACTGTTCCAAGCCGTCGCCACTGTTCCTTGCCGCTACTGCTGCTGATCACCGATGGAAACAAGGAAACCAAAGTAGCAGAGAGAGGAAAAGACGCACGTCGCTGCTGTTGGCTATTGCCCAAGAGAAAGTAACTGTTATTGTTGCCGAAGAGAAAGTTACTGTTTCCGACAACAATATTTCATGTCACCGTTGTCCACCACCGCTGTTGATCAGGCAAGTAATTCCACTTCTCTTATGCCAGTATTCTATTGTTTCTTCACCTTGCCATCTTCTGTCACAGGGGTGCTGCAACACGTCTAGCATCATAGCGCGTATGGAGCCAAATGCAGCCATTGGGTGCCATCTTTTTTTTTAACAAAATAATTTTTTTAATAAAATAAAAACGGCTTCCGTTTGGCGCTGTACAAGCTGTGACGCGTCTGGCATTGAGCGCCCTTGGTTTTCTCTTCCTTATTAATGTTTAAAACAAAAAACGAAGTTGTGGATTTTAACCGTTTGTTTCAAACAAAATGGACGGCTGAGATTTGTCTTTTCTTTCACACAATCAAAACCCTTAAATCACCTTCGGTCGTCGTCCTTTCTCTTTCTTCACGGAAGACGAAAACCCTAAAATTACAGGCTCAATCCAAATTCATTTCCCTCTTTCTAACTCTTTCTTTTTCCCGCTGTTTGTGCAAGATGGTGTGTTTCAAAAATGTGTCTGGAGCATTTCCAAACGTGTCAGGACGTATTTTGAGTGTGTCCAACATGTGTGGAAACATGTCCGGAGCGTGTTCAAAACGTTTCAGAATAAAAAAATGAATTAACATGTGCCAGAGCGTGTCCGATACGTGTCCCAACGTGTTCAAAACGTGTCCAACACAGGGCGTGTCGGGGTCCGATACGTGTTGGACACCGATACTTTTAGTCAGAAAGAGTGTCCGTGCTTCATAGTCGATATTTGTTGCAGCCGTCTCGGTATCAGATATATTGGACAATATATAATAGTATAAGATAACTGGAAGAAAAAAAAATTTGAGAATCGTAAATTGACTGACAAATATCAAGTATATTGGTTAATATTTTGATTGTTGGCCAATGTATTACAATATATATTATTGATATAATAATATATCGCGATTTTGCAACAATATCGAGAAATGTCGATATAGGGAGTGGGGGCCCAATGACATGTTGGTATCAGCTGGTGCTTTCATCCATGATTAATATACTTGTATTTCGTATGGCTTTATCTCATTGATGGGGTCAATGACATTTATAGTGGTGGTTTTTGGGGTGGGGCTGCTGCGTGGCAGGGTGAAAAGGGATTTTATTTTTCTGTTGTTGCCAACAATTTTGGTGGTACATGCTATAGAAAAATTGTCTGTACATTGAGGAAATTTCTTGAAGGTTGTGACATCTGTGAGCAACCTCGGTTACACGATCTATCAAAAGATGAATTAGGAGCAAAGGCTAGTGATGGTAAATTTGTAGCCTGTTCACTCACTGCTGTAATGTATGGAATCTCAGGGAATCGTCTACAGTTTACAGGACAAAAAGAAAGAAGCTGAAGAACAATTCAAGATTTACAGAAGTCTTGTTCCCGAAGAATTTCCACAAAGAGGATTCCTTGATGATGTTGTGTTGGCAGCAAAGACAGAATCCAGACAACAACTTGAGAAAGAGTTTAAAGCCGCATTCTCATACAGGAAATAGTTCGTCTACAAATCCTTCGTTTCTTTTGCCGGTAACATTCTCTAACCGTTTCATCTTTTTAATCTGACGTCAACAATAACAAATATCCAATTATTCAATAAGGTTATAGTGTCAAAATTCAATCACTACAGCCATTAACTACGTTTTCTTTCAAATTCTAGTAGTCCCTCCTCTCCTTTCCAACCCTTTCTTGAAATAAGAGGTGTCTGCTCTTTAGTTGAGAAGATGATTTGCAATAAATAGATTTACTTCAGTTCATCTTCTTCGCTGTTTGTTGGTGTGCATCTAGAATTATATCGAGTTTTCTATGCAGTCTGGTGCTTGGGCATTAAGATCAAGAGATCCTACTTGGAGGGAAAGAGAGAGAGAGAGAGAGAATTTTCAATATGTTGTTTCCACCCTTCTCACCAGGGAGGATAATATACTTTTATTTTATTGAATGCTTTGTTTTTGTCCCTTTTTTTGGTCAAGAAATGCTTGTCTAGTTAAATATTCTCATATGATCCTATTCCAAATGGGGCTTACAGCAAAATTATTCTTGAAACAATATTCTATATTGCAATTTCATTTTGAAGCATTTTTTTTTTCTTTTTGCAATCCATTGGTTAATATTAATGAAAAATGTATTTATATAGCCAATACTACTTAGTCGGACATAAGACATAAGACGCTGATACTTGTTGTTAGTGTATTCAATTTATGGTCTTAGGCTGAATTAGGCATTTTCTCTTGGTTGTGACAACTCCACTTCTACCCTTTCCTCTCTCCACCACCACCAGTGTCCTCACTACAGACACTGCCTCTTATCAGACTGATTTTAGTCTTTAGGTGACATTTTTCCCATGTCAACCTTAACCTGTGACAAATTGTGTTGAGTGGGCATTACTTCCATGCTTGCAATTCCATTTGAATCATATATTCCGTTAGATTGATTGAATTTTGTCACTTAATTATTGAAACTAATGTTTTTTTCTCCTTTGGATTGTTAAGTGTACAGCATCAGAACTGTTACAAAATTACTAGTATGACTCATGTAATTGATATGACTAGAAAATTTAGCCCGTCTGGATTACAAAATGTTTCATGTTTTATGACAAGACCCCCATTCCTAGCTGTTTGGTTAAATTGACTTGAGTCTCGTGTACACGGTTTCGGGGTCGATCCTATGGAAATGCTCACTAGAAGAATTGCAGGTGATTTCAAATTAGGCCAATTATCTCGATTCAGGACTAAAATTTGGTTGAGCTATCCATACCATGCATAATTATCTCCGGTTGATTTGGGTCTGGTTATCGCCTCTCACAGGATCTAGAATTACCGAGAAGTCAACGAAGAGCATTTAGATGAAGAACGCCCTACTAAGACAAGTCGGATAGGAGAGGATAAGACTTAAGAACTCCTGAGACAACGGGTGAAGGTACTGCCCAGCTTCCCTCAATTCCGATCTCTCTTCTCCTTTGCTTTCTTGTCTCGTCTGTCTTCTTTGCCCGTATGGGTGGTGCTGTAGTTCTTACTGTTACTACTGATGAATCATAAAGCATCTCTGTCTCTCTTTCATTTTTTTTGGGTTCCCATCCGATTGAGAGAGTAGCTCTGCTCTTCTTATATTTGAATGAGATGACATGCCCAATATGCTCTTTCTTCAGTGGCATCTGCTTCTCGAGATTCAGATCCTGATGGACGCTTAGGCCATTGCATTGCCCTCAAGTATGACAAGCAATTTATTTCTGTTTAATAAAACTCAAAAGTGGTGGAGTTGTTGTGACGTGATGGCCACAAGCTCGAGTTATGGAAAGCTGTATACATGGTATTAGGCTTAATTTTTCTTCCCAAAATTTTATTGGGAAAGAAAAAAATAGAAATATGATATGAAACGGCTATGGTATATTTGGTTATTGAAATAAAATAAGGTAGAAATAGAATAATTATTCTCA
>JAODPA010090586.1:0-20627 GCA_025585075.1 Nepenthes mirabilis | reverse complement strand
GGGGGGGGGGGGGGGGGGGGGAGAGATCGTATGGGAGGGTGGAGTTTTGTGTTTTCTTAATTTTTTGTGATTTATATGGCTCCAAACCCATTCAACCAAGTCAGTGTTATCCTGGTGTTGTGGGGTATTTGGCACATAAGTAGAGAATAATAATAGGTATCTTTGCCCCTAAAATGGTAGTAGAATAGCAAGGAACATATTGTTAGACTTGTTCCTGTTGATCTGAAGGAATTAAAACAAAATTGTTCAAATTCTTACAATACTTGAATCATCATCTGACATTACTATACCATCATCGCCATTAATCATCTGGGTAATCATGCTCTATCACTAGATTTGTACAACTAAATCACCTTAGTTTTTCATTGTTATCCACTATCCTATAGCTTGAAACCTTTTCATGTGTTTTTTTTGCTTGGTCCCTTGTGTGCGCATTACTTCTTCCACCCACTTGAGTCGTATGAGCTTGTCTTTTGCCCAAAATAAATGAAAAACAGAAACATGTTATGCTTTGGAAGTGTAAGACCGATCTCACCAAACATCTGCTCCAATCACCTGACAGAAGACATTACTAACCATAGTATCCAGTACTAACAGAAAAGAATAATGCAGTCACAGACCATAGAAAATAGCTAACCTCGCCTTTGACAAGGATGCTAGTCATTACAAGTAAAGGCTTATTGTGATATCCTACCTGTAGATTCATGCAAAAGATTATCTAGCAGATCATGGCTGGATGGAAACATTACTGTACTCTACTGCAAGCACCTATATTTTTTTAAGATGGTAAGAAGTTCATTTTCCATCTGATAAAATTGGTGACTAGTCACTGCTATTGTGGAAGCAAACTAAACTTGTTCCTGTTAAGGAGTTCATGGTGCGATGATATGTTTTTCATTGCTCTAATCCATTGCAGAATGGTAAGAAGCTGATTTTTTGCATTTGATTAAGTTGGAGAGTAATAACTGTTATATTGGTTTTAGGCTAAAACTTTTCTATCGGGCTATCAATCTAAAGAAAAGTCAATTTGGGACTGTATACATGCTGAAATATAGTTATAAAGATGAAGATCTAAATAGTGACAGATGCTTCTTCAATCAAAAAAGGGAAAAAATAAATATTGATGAGGTGGATTGGGTTATCACCAATATGTGGTAATGATAATTACCCTGGGAAAGATGATATAACGGTTGAATAGAAGCTTGTTTTGGGAAAAATTGGTGGTTCATCATATTGGGAGTGTGATGCAAGTCAGGGAGTCTAAGTGGATTCAAGGCAGGTGTACATGAGCAGGAGAGTACTGAATTTAGTTAAAGGGAATCATTACGTCATCAATGGTAAGGTAAGTGGATGAGCCTCAACAGATGCAAGGTTGAACCATAGATACATTCATACCAGACCCAGACTACTGAAATATTCAAACGTTTTATTTGAAAACGAATCAAAGGGTTGTTTCCAAGCTCATTGTGCAACGTCTGTAGTTGGTTTATTATATGTTTTGGCTGTGCAATTTCTTCTTTCTTTCTTGTTTTCTTGACAATGGCGGTGATCTAAACCTAGGATATTGAAGTGAAAAAGTTATGTATTCTGATTTTTACTTTGCCTATCTTACATGGGAGTCCAGTTAGAAGATTCTGCTTTTGGAAATCTATTCATCAAATTAAAGATCATATGATATTGTTGTTCCCTGTGTGATATTGTTGTTGATGCTCGTAAGTTTGACGTAAATGTATATCAGAGCTGCTTTTCCATGAAGTTTGTTTTAGCATTGCACTTTTATGTGGTGGGTGCATTAAATTTGTTGGTTTAGAGTTAAGAAATGCAATATGGTGATTTAACCCGTAATCCCTTTTATCAATCTATGAGGGTGACATAAACGGCACATTGTGGTGGCCTTATGTTATAGTTCGCATGTGATGAAGTACTTGCTTGTATATGATTTTCTGCTATTGGTGTCATCTATAAAAGAGAGGTGCAGGGTTATGTAGGGAAGAAGAGGAAGCGGAGAGGAGAAATCAGATGGAGGGGGTAAAGCTTATCTGCAGTAGTAAGTTCAACATGTTATAGCTCCTCAACTGGAACAAAATTAGCTTCTCTTTGCTTTGGCAGTCTTTCAGAAGATTTTCCATTGCAAATTTTATCCAATTATACTTCTTAGCAAGTTGCTGCAATTGACTCTTCACTAAATTACAGCTGTCCCATTGGACACTTATTTTTCTAAGTCAACTTGTCTGAAAGTTGCTGTACATGACCATCTCTAGATTCCAATTCTGGTTCATGTTGTTGTACCAAAGTATCATCCCGATCATCTTCATGTGGATCTTTTATCAAACAGCTCTTTAGATGATGCCTCTCCATAAATAGTATTAATGCTGTTGCTACTCCTCATCAGTTTCTACAATGATATCTTAAGGAGGAGAGATGTTTTGCGGGATCTGGATATATCTGTGTATGTTGCGAGCTTCCTTATTTTCGTTGATCCCCAACACTGCTTTTTTTTAAAAAAATTGCTAGATATGTAATCATTATGGTTCTCTGCTTTCAACACAAATTGGCCGTCGCCATCTACAAAAGAACTTATATGCTCTCTAAAAATTTCCATCTGGGAGCAAGCCTTGTGGGCATATCTTGAAGTTCCGCATCTGTACAGTACAACACAAGGGCATTGGCGACCTGTTATTGGATCCTATGTACCTGCTTGCCCATATGCATACATGGGAAATGTGTTATCCAGAAGCTTTCTAGTAATTGCATAATATTCCCATTGGAAACATGTCACAACAGACCAATGATCACGCTTACATAAATGCATGACCTTACTTTTTTACACTTCATTGTGATTTCCTTTTCTCTACTGACTGATTTCAACTGTTGTTATTTTTTCTGCTCTGGACTGGGTTGAACTAAGTGGCCTCCCTGGGAACTGCTAGCAATGTTTGAAGCCAGGGCACACATAGCTTGTGCTTCAAGCATGCCCAGCTCCTCAAAATAAGATATTGAAGCATCTGTTGAGATGGCTAGGAATTGCATTCAAGGAACAGTTCCTTGAACACAGGGAACAAGAGAATTTGGAGGAGCAGCACAGGTAATCATGAATCAGCGTGCTTTTTCTAAAACAGCAAAGCAGCACTGGTGTTGGAGATATCTTTTCTGGGCCCCACCACATTTTCCGGCAATGAACTATTAAGATCATGACCCTCATGATATTTCACTCCATTCCTCTGTCACTCTCAATCATAATTCTTTCCTCGAAGTTCTCTGTTTTTCGTGCTATTATCCTCTAGGCTGAAGAGATTGAGCCTAGGGTTTAGGATTGCTTAAGGTTGCTGGGTCTGAATTGGTGGTGGAAGTCAACGGTGGGTGGACTTGGTGACGGTGGTTGTGGATCAACTATGGAGGATGGCTGATGGAAGCTGCTGCAGTGTTTTCGATGGAATTCAATAAACAAAGGCTGTCGAGAAGGATGACTAGAACTTTTGTCTTTGAAACTGAATTGGTTGGTGATGGGAAAGAAAAAAGTGGAGATAGGAAAAATCAGGGAGAGGATGGAAAGGGCACAGAAGGAGAGGAGTAACAGAGAATAAAACAGGGATGAGACCAGGAGGAGGAAATTCCATATAATCCTAATATTCAATAGAGAAAAATACTATTTTTTCTTGTTTTCAATTTTATTTTGAACTTTATATGTTTTATAAATTTATGGACAACTTTATTTAGTACCAATATTATAAGGATGTTATATATAGGAGTTTCTTATGCTTACCACATAATAATTAAACGTGGCAAACCCTATGAAATTGTTTGCATTTTAGAAAATTGATAGTAGAATAAAAGTAAGAATATAATTGAAAAGGTAGAGAAAAAAAAAGATCAGATAATATTGTTGGTGTGTTTTTTTTTTTTTCATATTCAATGTCTTAACAATACTCAATAATGGATATGGTTGGCTCATGAATACGAGTTCATTGATTTCCTAAGACATGGAAAGCAAGCAAAATGCTTCTAAGATGGGAAATTTTGTCACTGTAAAACTAGAAAAATACCTAATTCTGAACTTCTGACTTGGATTCTGTGATGATCGAGCAAGTTTGTATTCATAATCTTATAGGTGCTCTGTTTTACTATTTCAGGCTCTACAACAGAGTATGGCTGGTCGTATGGTGATGGAGTTTCTGCTGCTTGGAAAGACAATAATGACGACCCATCATTCTCCATGCGCTCTATAGCTCTTCTAAATATGTAAAGACTTATATTGTGCTCATGGATTTTGTGCTAAATGCATTAACATATTATGATTTGAATTGAAAGTACTGTTTTTGTTGCAGTAATAACATGTTATGGTTTGAATTGAAACTACTGTTTCTGTTTTTTGTGTTTTTGTTCTTCATTATTGTGGATGAGGCTGAATCTGTATTAATAATAATATCGGATGCCTGTATTTATGTATTTGCTGAGGGAGATGATAGAATTTCGTCAAAGCTTGAAATGTTCAGGTACAAGCCAGCCAGTAGACAGGGATTGGCGGTGGTGCTGCCAGCCCCCCAATGAGTGGCTTCTGTCAATGTTAGCTGTTGCAGCTTCTTGTTTATCCCATTGCTGCATCAAACGGGCCTTCGGATGCAACAGCCTTCAGCTTCTGTTCAATACATAGTAATTGAAGCTGACTTTGGTTGATTAATATCTCATGTGGTTTCGGTTGCATTGACCGTGTTATCTTATGGCCAAATCGGGTATTTGGTAGTTAAAATTGCCGCAATTAATATCAAAAAATAGACGTAATTTTTTCTGTAACCCGAAATTTTTTTTTTTTTTTAAATGTTAAAAATCAACAAAATTGGGTGCCACTTATACACATATATAAGGCATAAATTTATATGAATCAAATATCAACTGTATTATTTTTATGCNGTTCTCTTGCTTTCCAGACAAGAATGCTAATTAATCAAGAGCAACACAGCCGCTCAAAGGATTCGAATCCTGAACATACCCCCCCCCCCCCGGGTTAGTAAACACACATTATTTTCATATAACACAAACCAGAGAGTGTTTTCCAAGGAAAAAAAAAAAGAAATCCCACATCCCCTATTTTTTGGTTAAGTACAGAAAATTGTGTATTGACTCAAAGTATAAACCCTAAATACGATAGGATTGGCCACTCGGTTCTCAAGAGAAACGCCGGGTGTCACAATCAAGCCAATGGCCATCCATCACAGTCAGCAACATTGGCTTAAAACTAATGAAAACCGAGATTGTACGTTCCTGTGAATAATACAAAACTTCTCAAATCATACAACACGGCAGAAAGATTGTGCCGAGAACTTGACCCATATGGCAAAATGCTTACACAGATGAAAATGATGAATAAACATATTTACAAAAATCTGCAAAACTGTGTGGGCAATAAAGTACGAGATGAACGTGGAGTAATAGGAGCTTCTAGTTGCCAATTCAGAAGAACCAGGACCGGATGAAGGTAATCAAGTGGAAATAAGAATGATTAGCAAGAATTTCATCCTGAAAATAAACAACTAATTAGCAAGACAAATATGTGGGAAAAAAGAAAATGAGGAACAAAAGGCTACGCAACCACAGAAATTCATAAGAACCCACCATCCTAGATGGTAAAACATTGAGTCAGGAAACATCCAAAACAAATCATATGAATCAGTCAGGATCATCGTAGAGGCAATGACAGTACACATCAAAGTGTCAACGATTCTGGGTGCACTGACATGAAGTGTAATATGTGGCTATCGAGAAGCACTTATTGACCAGATGCAGCAGAAGTAACATAACCAATGCAACCCTTTAAATTCATGCGAAGCATAAAAGAAATACAGGGAGATCAGTTCTCATAATTACCTGAACATATGAGAAGCCCGAACTTTAGTCTCCATTGAAAGTTTATGTGATGTGCACATTTGATGGTGAAATCGGGGTGAGAAAGGTCGAAGCAATGCCTTCAGCCATGTCTGGACTGCTGGCTTCCGACAATTGGGAAGACGGCGATACTCTCCTCGCTCTAAGGCCAATGGAAGGTATGGGTGAAAGAGTAGGAGAATCCTGAGGAGGAGTCGGCAATGGAGATGCTAACTTTGAGACGGACAGTTTACTAATGGAATTATCCCGACCTTGAGACACCAAGGGTGCTGAATAACCAACAAAGCCTGAAGGCCTAGCAGAATTGTAATTTAGCTGGGCTGGAGGCCTAGGAAGCTCATGAAGCTCATTTATTCTAAGGGAGGACATAAAAGTGGGGGGTGTACTTGGAGATATTTTGGGAGATGATGACTGAGGCATCGAACCTCTCAAAATAGGCCCAGATGAAAACTGAGGTGGTTCTCTAGTAAGGAAAGAGGGTTTAGTTGACATCGGTTGACTAGTTAATGGACCAGAGAAGGATAGCCTCTTAATGTTTTTGGTATTAGAAGTAGCAGCACGGAGATTAGACTGCCGGGATGAAATCCTTTCACGCAAAGGTGGTGGCATTCTGTTATTGTTCTCTTTGAGTACCGATGGAGAATTTAATTCGATTGGCCCAGTCAAATTTTCAGTTCCTACAGGCTTCTCATGCTTCTTTGGCTCCAGCGGCAGTGAGTGTGATAAATTTGGTGAATATAGACTTGCCTTGTTTGGGGAAACAGGATTCTCAAATTCCATAGAAACAGAATTCTTCGCATCACCTGGTTTAGGCAGTACATATGAGTGAAATTTCCTTGTGGAAGATGGCCTCAATTGTCTAATCCTTTCAGCTGGATCAACTTTTCTCCAGGGAAAAATTGGGGCGGACTGACTGAACATTATACGTTCTCTTATAAAATGATCTTCATAGAAGTTATGTAAGTTCTCCTGCATATATGCCATAGAGAAATTACTATATTCCATCTCTCAAAACTGTCCCAGTCTTCTGGAATGATAGATAGTATAAATGCATGCCTGAGTGCGTATACACACAAACATGTGTACAGGAGTATATTTGTGTTAATGCATATGTACTAAAAAAGGAACCGACACGATCATAAATCACTCCACACCCAGAATAGTACTAAAATACATGAGATGTTTAGTACCTTTGCCACATCCACTCGTAAAAGAGAAGGAAATGTAATGTCCACTTCCCCCTGTTAACACCAGACATAAAAAAAAAAAAACATCTCAATATGAGGAGCAGTAGATAGAAATATGAAGATATCTAAAAGTGCACAAGAATACACTAGGATCATCTGATTGAAAACTATCAACAATTAAGCAACGGATACATAAACAGATGTCACGAAGGGAAAATCATGGGTAGCTGTGTGGTTAGCCTACCACTTGCATAGGCCAATCACTTAGGTTATATTTTTACCAATTTCCCGCTCCCCTTCTTACCAAGCAAAAAAAAGGATGGCATCAAGAAAAGCACAATCCATATCATAGGAACATTATCATTGGAGCATCACTACATATCTCCACCATCTACACAGACTAAAAACAGATAATAGATGGCAATACCAAGACTCTCATCTCAAGGAGATCCTCTTTTGTCATCAAGGCATTTATGGCTATAGCTCAAGGCAATGGGTAAATAACCAGTGTTTGCTTTTTTTTTTTTTTTGCCAAAAAAATATTGTCAGAGACAGGGCCACATTAACTGGGGGGGGGGGGGTTGTCGGAAATAGGTAGTGAAACCTCTATAATTGAGTAATTTGGCATGGCCCGCATGCTAGCATATGAACATGTGGGGAAGCATGAACACAAAAACCAATATAAAATTCACATGTCTCAATGTTTTTTAACTTACTATATTAAAATAATATTAGGTTGACCGCAAAGTTCAGCAGATGAAGTGCAAGCAAGTGACAACAAAATGTAGGACAATACTTATTTTCTCAGCCATAAGCAAAGAAGTTCCAACCTCCGTTGAGTTTGTGGCTGCTGAAACATAGTTTCCCTGATGGTCATTCTGGCGATAATCAAAACTCAATTCCCCATTAGAGCCACTACTCTCGCTGTCGTCGTCAACATAAGAGTCGTCCTCACCATCTTCTGGCTCATCATCATCAAGACCACTGAAATGGTAATCAATGTGATGCTGCTCTGTCACTGATTTTACATGTGGTTCAACTGCCTCAAGAGACTTGAGTGCCTTTCTGAAGAGAGAGAGCTGATTCAAGCAAGAAAATAAGAACATGAGGAATATTTAACAACAGCAATCTAAAAAGTGTTAAAACTGAAAAAGGGAAGGAAAAAGGAGAAATAGTTAGATGGAAACCTGAGCAGCATGGTGTCGTGCTGCCTGCGTCAAAAGACTTCTAGATTGTCCTTGTTTCAGTGATTTTAAGCGGAAAACAAATAAGGTTGCTTCCTCGTCAAATTCATCCCTAGCTACCAGCAATTGTTGAGTTGAATAACTTTCTCCTTTTCCGCTCCATAGCCTTCCCTTTTCTTTTTGTCTTATTCTCATGTGCTCGTACAATTCCCTGCAAAACCAAACAATAAGGTCAAAAGACACAAACACACGCAAATTAAGGAAAATGTAATGAAGCTAAAGTTGGACCTTTTCTCATCACACTGGCGCTTCATTTCCTGCAGCATCAGAAAAAGTTGTTACAACAGAGCCGTCAATAATTATATCTGTGAGTCAACAGCAACGGGAAGTAATACAACTGTCAATCATGCTATTAATACGAAAAAAACAATCAATAAGCGGAACTAATACATCATAGAATTTATGCTACTACAGGCTTTTTTTGGGGGGTAAACCAGGGATGGGGAATTAGAACCTGAGACCTTTTGGTCGAGAATTCAACTATGGGCCCATGAGATGCTACAATGGGCCTTAAAATGAACATTTGGGGATTACACCAATAAATTTTGCATCCATCTTTTGCATTTTGGAAATGGTGCACAGTTTTCAAGGAAAGCTTCTGCATTCACCAAAATGAGTTCAGGACCACATGTGAATTGCATACTAACAAAGCCTACATACACATTGATCCTCATTTCCACCACGCTTGGTGAAAAAACAGGATGCTTTCGCAATGCACATACCTTAGGGAGCTCATGAACCAGTTAAGCTACCAGTAGCAAAAGAATCAATAATCCAAACTCCTTGAAGGGCTTTCAAGGTTTCTTATCAGAAAAGCAGAAATCCTAAATCAGCACATGAACTCTACTTCTAACTCTCTTGGCAACTAGAAGTAGTAGAACAAGGTCTACAAAGCTGGAAAATAGATAACGGGAGATGGGGAAGAGGTGATAAATAATAACTATTACCGATGAGAATAAGATAAAAATTTGACAAGAATTGAACAGAATTAGGGAAGGAAATCTAAGGAAGAGGACAAGAACAGAATGGAGAAGTAGCTTTCAGCAAACCTCTCTTGTGATCTGAACATCCGAGTAAACAACTGAAGATCTCAAAGTCAAAAAAAAAAAAAAAAAAACACTAATGGAATTAGACAAAAGTTAAAACCCTAGAGGCTGTGAAATATGAAGGTATCTGAAGATGAAGCTCTATCATTGATATGCCAAGGTAGCACCAATGATGTACACGCAATATCCTAATATTTCAAGTTGGATATTTTGGACTGAAATTAATAAAATTCATTAATTTTCTGGAGAACTGAGGCATATTACAAACATGTAATCCTTCAAATGATGAATTGGTGACTTAAGCTCAACCAACTATTGCCGACATTTAATTATCAATTAGGAAAATTATCTTGGTTATATGTACTATATGTCGGTGTGATCTTGATATAGGATTTAAATTACTAAATGCTAAAAGTTTGGAGAATCCTTCATATTAAATTAAATCACCATAAAAAAAAAAAATTAACTTCTCCAGCAAACTCCTCCCCCTTTAGCTGTCGTAACTGCGTTTGGCATCTCCCTCACCATTTGCTGGCCAGCAGATTCTTGCCCCTAACAAAATTTCCCTTCCAAGTTTTCTCCTACAGTTCTATTTAAACATCCCCATTTCAGCTCTCATTCTGTGGCAAAGAACTGAATCAATGAAAGGGAGGGAAGAGACTAGAGAGAGATTGGAGAAGAAGAAAAGATGACCGGAAGTTATGGTACTCTGTTTTTTTTGTCATTGTTACTGGTGATCGTTGCTGCTGTTAATTGTTTCCGTCGCTGGAGCTATTGCTGCCAAACGCAATAGTTAAGCTGCCATGCTATAACTTGCTGCTGTGGTTGTGCACCCTGTTTTTGCCATATTCAAAATCAAGGGAAGTGACATCTCGAATCCCCAATAATTTCCATCTTCATGCACATATTTTCATCTTCTGGGTCATAGGCTACTCATTGTTAGTAATTTCCAGTGAAACTCCAAACTAATTCTCATCCCACCAACTTACAGTTCTTTGGATGTAAAGAGAGTGAAGGTCATGTTTTGAAACCAAGTTAGAAACATCTTAACATGGTGGGAATTTGCTTGAATATAATAGAAATAAGAAGATTGCAGTTATTTAACCTTCGTTGGGATGAATTGAAACAAGTTCAGCCACCCTGTAACAATGATGAACAGAAATCGTAAGTGGTAGGAGGCAATGGACAGTAACAGTGAGGAAAAATCAGTTTCTTAACCATTTTCGGGCCAATGGATTACATGTTTAATCAATGTGTTCATATCCTTTAAATTAGTGTTCTTATACATTGAAATGCATAGTTTAATATCGCATTGACAATACTGTGTTTCGAGTTCTTGAGATTGTAGAAATCAAGTGACAAAAGTGGTTCGTGAATACTGGAAATTTGGTTTACCAAGGAAGACCATAAGTCCGAATCATTTTCAAGCGAACTGATTACACGATTAATCAATATATTCATATCATTTAAATTAGTGTTCTTATGCTACAAAATATGTAGTTAATATCACATTGACGATGCTTGGTTTCGAGTTCTCAAGGTTGTAGAAATTGAGTGACGAAAATGGTTCCTAAACACTAAAAATCTGGTTTGTTGAGGAAGACCGTGATTCCGAACTATTTTCAGGCCAACTCATTATACTTTTAATCAATCTGTTCCTATCATTTAAATTAGTGTTCTTATACTAAGAATTGCATAGTTTAATATTGCATCAACAATACTCGAGGTTTCGAGTTCTCGAAGTAGTAGAAATTGAGTTTAAAAAGTAGTTTGCGAACACTGAAAATCTGATATGCTGAGAAACACCAAGATTTTGAATCATTTTCAGGCCAACCGATTACATATTTAATCAATCTATTTATACCATTAAATTAGTATTCTTATACTATGAAATGCATAGTTTAATATCATATTAACAATGCTTGGTTTCGAGTTCTCGAGGTAGGAGAAATTGAGTGACAAAAGTGGTTCTGGAACACTAAAAATCCGGTTTGCTAAGGAAGACCACGATTCCAAATTATTTTCGGGCCAATTGATTAAATGTTCATATCCTTTAAATTAGTGTTATTATACTACAGAATGCATAGCTTAATATCGCATTGACGATACTCGGTTTCAAGTTCTCGTGGTAATAGAAATTGAGTGACAAAAGTGGTTCGCGAGCACTGAAAATCTAGTTTACTAGGAAAGACCATGATTCTGAACCATTTTTAGGCAAATTGATTACATATTTAATCAATTTGTTCATGTCCCTCAAATTAGTGTTCTTATACCATGAGATGTGTAGTTTATTAATGCATTGACGATGCTTAGTTTTGAGTTCTCAAGATTGTAGAACTCAAGTAATGAAGGAGGTTCATGAACACTGAATATCCGGTTTGTTGAGAAAGACCATGATTATGAACCATTTTTGGGCCAAACAATTACATGTTGAATCAATCTATTCATATTCTTTAAATTAGTTTCTTATACTATGAAATGCGTAGTTTAATATTATCTTGACGATGTTTGGTTTCGAGTTCTCGAGGTCATAAAAATTAAGTAACAAAAGTGATTCATGAACACTAAAAATTCAGTTTGCTGAGAAAGATCATGATTCCGAACTATTTTTGGGCTAACCAATTATACGGTTAATTAATCTGTTCATATCCTTTAAATTAGAGTTCTTATACTACGAAATACGTAGTTTAATATCTCATTGACGATGGTCAGTTTTGAGTTCTCGAGGTTGTAGAAATCAGGTAACGAAAGTGGTTGAGGAACGCTGAAATCTAGTTTGTTCACAGGCGGGTTATGGTTTCGAACTATGTTTGGGCCACTCGTGCATGGGGTCAATAAATGTATTTATAACTGTAATATTGTCATTCTTACTCAAAGAAATGTATAGTTTGAAACTACATTGCCAGAAGTCACATTGGATTGCCCAAAGTGGCAGAAACAGAGAGGTGAATATGTGATAACGATCGCAAAATCTGTCTCAGCACACCTTCCTGAAATCATTGAGGATTTTTCGGCCAATTGTTTATATGTTAAACTTATATATTCAGGCCAATTTAACTACAGTCCTTACACTAGAATATGTATAGATTAACATTGTATTGACTAAATGGGATTTCAATTATCCAAAATCATAATAATTGCTAGACTAATAATAGGCAACTTTAGCTGTTTAGAATTCAGACTTAGAATCTGAAAACTATTTTTTTGCTGGAACCTTATTTCCACCAAAATCGAGTGCCGGGTTGGGTTTAGACGATAGTGGCATTTCATGAGATTTTTGACGGTAATAATATAGAATGCATTTCAAATATTTATGACCTTATAAATGAAATTAACAAGGTGATAAATCAGTTGATAAATAGTTAAAGTGTTTCAAGGCGGGGTACAAGCGGACACTCGAACGCCGTAGTGAGTCTTAGTGGGCCAATGGGATGCTAGTAGTCGGATGTTTAGTATATTTCTAGATCTTTTTTGTTTCCACTCAGTAACGACCTTCTTAATGTTAACTTTGATTGTGTGATTAAAGTCCTTATTAGCACGAAACAACCCTTCTATCATTGCACATTGTGGAGTTCCTTTGCGCTATACTAGATTACGTATGTTATTGGCTTCTTATGATAAGGTACAAGAAATAATATGAAAACACCACAGTCCCCCGGAATATAGAACTTATGGAACCTTAACGTGGTCAATAGTCATCAGATATCGATTTTCGTATCATGGTAATGATAAAGTATATGACTTAGTGTAGAGTGATACTTATAAGCATATGACTATTGTATAATGTGTTATCAAAGGATATCACAGCATGGGATATTGGATTTGATATGTTGAAATGATTCCTAAACGCTTTTGTGGGCGGAGGAAATTCGAGCCAGTGAAATATCTATACTTTGTGTGGCAAAATCTCGATAAACCATGGATTTGGTCGAATGTCGAACTTACGAGCATCGATTACCTCATAGTACATGCCCAGCTGACATTGGCAGGCATAAACAACTTTTGATTCACAGTGGTAAAATAAAATCCAAGAGATTTTCATGACATTTCGTTATTATTGATACCTCTTAAGTTCAGAATTCAGTGGAATTCATAAATTGTATTCAGTGGAATCTATGAGTTGGGTTTAGTGATATTCAGATTCTGCGAAACCCATGATACTTTATTATTATTGAAATTAGAGTGTCCAGGTCGTTCATGCTAATATTTAGGCCCAAGAAGTACCTCTCTTTCTTGTAATGTTGGACTTTGGGGATTCTCATCTGTTATTGATGAGATCGAGATTATATGGAATCCTCTTATCTTCAGGATATACAGGTCTAGTGACATCGATTCTTATTGTTGCTTTCGAGTCATAGTTACGACGAATCACAAAGTTTTGGATAGAGTTTATTGTTGAGCTTCATATTATTGTTATTGCTTTCATATATTTAATATTGTTTATTCAATATGATTATTGATTATTATACATTGTTGGTTATTATCATTTGTTGGGCATTCAGTTCACCTTTGCATTTTATTAGCTCCATATTCGAGCTGAGTACGTAGTGTTAACAAGGGATCTTTCATTTGCTATGGCACTTTAAAGTAATGAAGATTTTGGAGACTAGTAGTTGTTATTCCTTCCATGATGGACAAGATATATTGTTATATAAACTTGATAGTTGTTTTCTCTTAGGCTGCATTCCTTAACACTTAATTTTTTTTTTTTTTACCTTGGTCATCATTACAATGTTTTAATAAGATGTTAATTTTATATTTGATGAATGTTTAAATTTATAATAGATATTTGATGGTTTATGCGTTTTGAGGTTTCAGCGTAGGTGGTCTAGACCGAGTCTGATGATTTGAGCTCAGGTCATCACAGTACAAGAGAAAGGAAAAGACAAGTACAAACAAGAGGGGAAAAAACAAAACACTACAAACAAAAATGTTCTAAAAGATCCATCAAAGAAGAGGGAGAAAGGTGCTGCCCTGATCTCCAAGAACAAAATGTTAATCCATGATGAAGACAAATCCATAGCAAAATTCTCAACACACTCAAAGGCTCAGCAATTCCTCTCCCAGATAGTCCACAAAATAGCCAAAGGTAACACCTCCATAGCCTTCCACTTTGCTCTAATGAACCATTCCCAGGCCAAAAGTTCATCACTAGTTGAGACAGAGCTGACCCTGCAAATACCCATAGTAGAAAAAGCATTGCACCACAGCACCCAGCAGATATGCGTGTAGAGATCATCCACTGTTTTGAGATGGTATTCATGCATATAATGACTGTTTGCAGAATTAAACACAGCCTCTTTGCTATAAATTATCCACCATAAGACATCTTCCACAAGCTTCTCAAGTCAAGGAAGAAACTTTAGAATGCACCTCAGATTTCCAAACCAATTTGTGAGGAAACTGCACACCTTCCACATCAACCAACATCACATAAAAAGAGGAAAACACAAAATGGCCGAACTTAACTGGTCTCCACAACAAAGAATATTGCACCCCTGGTTGCAGCTTAACCATTGCCATCACAGAAAGAAGATCCAATAACCCTGCATATTCTGGATCCATACAAATGAGCCTTAGACAGCAAACCAAATTGCCATCATCAACAATAAAATAATCAGTGACAGCAGCATCTTTATCATAGGTCAAAAGAAAAAACATTCTGGAAACGGAAGTTGACAGGTTGATCCCTAATCCACATATGCCAAAATCTAATTAAGACCCAGAGCCACAGTTCCACCTTTGGCATGTTCTTCCACAAACAAACTCCAAACTTCTGGCATCACTTCTAATTCTTACTTTAGATAAGCTTTGATGAATCAACATGATTTTTTTCCTCCTTTATCATGCTTCTCCAACAGGAAGAACCTAGATTCTGAAGCTTCAAAGTAATGATTCTCCATAGATTCGTGGAGAGAACCAAATCAGATGGATGGATGCAAACTTCCCACTTGAAAGAACCTTTATACTCTGTTTCTAGCAGGGAACAATTAAAATACCCACATTTTTTTTAACAATGCAAACTTTTTAGGGTGATGAGAGATCATGGGTTTTTTTCTTCAAAGCAGTCACCAGATTCAAAACATTGTCGCAACTATTTTCTTACTAAAAAACACACTTAATATTGTGTCTCAATGGATTCATGTGAAGACAGGAATACTTCTGTAATAAGTAGTAGAATGTTTTGCTGGCTGATGAATATTAGCGTTGACAAAACTCAAATTTGACTGAGACGCCCCCCCAAGCCAAGCGTCCTCACTGAATAGCAGTAACCTCGCCTTTTCCCTTTCACCCTTCTGTCCCAAACACTCCACTCAAAAAAATAAAAAAAATAAAAAATAAGGAAATAAAACTGCGAAAGAGAATCCTGGGATGAGGTGTAACAATACCATTTTAAATGTAATCACCAGAGGATCAGAAGTGCAACATGAAGCCAGATGAACAAGTGGTCACTACAAAGGGCTAATGAACGCAGATTCCACTTCACCTATCGTAATCCAACACCCTCCCTCCCCATCCCTTTATCACCAAATCTGTGTGCATGATCACCATTGTTCAGCCTAACGTAAAACAGCTAATTACTGAGGCCTGGTACGAGTCCAACAGGACCCGGTTTCCAACCTTAAAATGAGACATCACACGTCATAAACTGTTATTTGCAGGATCAATGGATCCTTCCCTCCTACAAGCAGAATGGCCAGATGCATTGTCAGCGAGGCTGCGTCCTGGACACAGAGACAGCTCCTAGATCAATTCTGCCGACTCAAAAGTTGGGTCATGGTAGTTCACTGGGTCTTAATCCCATGAAGATCTCAGCAAAGAATGCAGATGTCAAAGTGATCTCAGAAGTACCCACACGAAAAAGCATATCTGAGGCAGACATTATCGCAATTGAAGAATTCTAAAACGAAAGAGGAGATACCAAAAACCATTGGATAAAGAAAAACAGTTGATGCAGGTCACAATAACCAGCAGTATTTATCTCAAGTCAACTAGAACAAAAGCATTCAATATTAACAAACCTCAACTGTTGAAAGCTCATTGAGAAGTGATTCTGATGGAACTGTGATTGTCTCAAAAATATGAAAGCGCTGAAAGATGCACAGCACAAGATAAGTACCAGATAAAAATCAAGACAATATGTTACCACAACTGCAGCCAATAAGTAATGCTCAATGGTCTCACATAGCTATCAACGAGTCTCTGAAGATCAAATTGCAGCTTTCCCAGTGTAAGCAGTACTTTACCTGCACAAAGGCCAAGAAAACTGTGGTTGTCTCGTGAAGATGATATACTGTTAAAAGTAATGTTAGGAAACTCAAATTAAATTTTGACTCAAACATTGCAAACCAATGAAAAGAAATAACCAATGAAATCATTTTATTTTCTGCAATACGCCAAAATTAGCACTTAAGAAGAAATTATATGACAAGCACAAATTTTGAAGGAATAAATACAGAAGCATAGAAGAAAATTACAGCACAAAAGACAACAAAGAATATATTGAATTTCATATCCACCATTTATTATTTTACAAGAAGAACGTAAATGCTATAGCAAAAAAATGAATACAACCCAGGGCTGGCACAGAAAGGAAATAACTCTTCTTCTTCTTCTTCCAAAGAAGAAGAAAAGATGCTAATGCTGCTGATGATAAGGATGATAACAACATGACAATGATGATGAAAAAGAAGATGATGTAGGCATCAATGTTGAAGCGAATGTTGGTCTTCCAAATACACATTGCACTAAACATATGTCAAGTGAAAGCCAAAGAAGAATGATGAGTGAAATTCTTAAGAGACAAACAAAATTGTAAAATCTTGATTTCAAAAGCATAGCATAAAAAGAAAAGGGAACAAAAAACAAAGGCTAATAGGTGTGAAAAAAGGCATGAACCCATCTACCCAATAAACATTCATAGCTCAACAGAATATTTAAGTATGGTTTTCCATTTGTCAAAATGATAGCCAAGCACTCAGTTAAGTTTGGTGGGCAAGATCATGACTTCAGAGCCTAAGAATATTGAACAATCACAGAGGGTCAAAAAGAATGAGAACCAAATTCATGTTTATGCATGTAAAACACATTTTCTAGCAGCTTCACATTGAATAGAGTATAGAAGGGGCCAAAAAAGAATTAGTTTTTAGATGTAAACCTTACTACAGGAAAGAAATGGACAAATGACTTGGAAATGGGAGGGAGAGGGTGCAAGCGAGAGAGAGAGAGAGAGAGAGCAAGCATTGTCATGAGCTATGCATTTACAACTGTGATATTTACTTCCAGCGAAATAAAATGAAGATTTTGATACAGACACCTTATATGATGAACCATTTGCCTCTACATACACTGATAAATACCAAGTTGCAGACGACTATTGAGCAGTAAAATATGAAGCCCTTAAATTTCCTGCATTTTGTTGAAAAATTCCAAGTAATGCACCTGGATTTCCTTACCAGTTTCTTCATCATCATTCAATGCAATTTTCTGAAGAAGGCAAGCACCCAGTTCCTTCAACGACTCAGAAAATTCTGCAACACAAAAAAAAAAAAAAAAAAAGTTCAATTATTTCTAGGAATAATAATTCACAAAAGGATCTTAGTCAACCTTATAGAAAAAAAATCCGAAAATGAACAGGAAAAACTCAAATATACAAGTTAGGGATGAAGTTCTCCCCATTGTTTCATGATTTTATTGCGATAAACCAGACACCATTTAGCATTTGACCATCCTGGTGATGCCAAGATGGCAGACAACAATTCTATGAAGGGACAAATAGAAAATAAGTTGTATTCACACTTCACAGCTAACATTGTCGAAAGGGAGAACATAAAGACCATCAACAAGGCCAACATGGAAACAAGAAAGTAGTTCCCCTAGTCACTGTGGGCTCATTCTAAACAAGACTACCATGTTAATGGTTTAACCAGCCAGATAGTTCAAACCTAATCTATCCACACTTTGAACAGAAGGAGCCGGGCGGAAATGAGGGAGAAGAGGAAACAGATGCCCTTCTATATCTACCATGGATATTACTGAGGGCAAGAGGGCAACACAAGGTTCCACAAAAAGCCATTAGTTATTCCATTAAAGATCTGTTGATTAAGCAAAGTGGGGGACTGCCAGTTCAGTTACCAAATGCACCATTTGTTGCTCCTGCTGCAGCAGAAAGCAAGCTATCATAGCATTCTCTCATGTCTTTCAACTCCTGCAAATTGTATGACGAATAGATTATGAAGTTGTGTCATAACCCTAAAGAGACAGTGTAATGCTAAGGAAAAAAAAGATAGAGCAGAAACACGAGCATCTATTTGGAATGTCGAGCAACAAAATTGAAAATAATATTTATCCAAATACTTGCATGACCAAATAAACTCGACAATTTGCTTTTTGTTTCCCTATTGTACAAACAAATATGGCCAGTTCTGCAGATCCAGGCCAAATTCCAATAAAGCCACGGAAAGACCCACTCCATTTAGTAATTATGATTCAACATTTGGGCTGATTTACTTGGAATCCGGTTTGATAATTAATGACATATATTAATTTGTTCGGTCAACGGGAAAAGAAGAAACTGAATCTATTTCTTTTTAGGATTTGCTATCATTTAGGTCTTTTAAGGTTGATATTAGACGTTCATATCTTCATCTACACCACAGTGATAATCGACATGCTTTTCCTTTATATATATTCATCGTGGAAACATATATTTCAAATCAGTACTCATATGGGTTTTCACCTTTAAGTAGAATTTGAAAGTAATTACAAAATAAACTGCAAGCAATAATTTTCCACAAAATTTATCTTCTTCACAAAAACAAAAGGCTAGACATCTCATGCATCAAAAGTCAGCCTTATACTATCCTGACTTGATGAAAAAAATTACTCTTATAAGGCAGCAGCATCACACGGTTAAAGAAAACTGTTATATACTAATTTGCTTACCCTATGACATCGAAATACTTCTATTATACAATCAATCTAACCACCAAATTACTCTTCACGTGGTTCAAATCAAACAGAAACTAGCGCACAGAAGTAAGCGTAAACAGCTAAAAACTCTGAAAATAAACTTAATTGATAATAAGTTACGATTATCCTAAGCTCTTGAATATCCTCGTCATTCAAAGGAATAACGCTCCCATCAAAAACCTGGTTTATTGGCATCCTTCTAAAATTGCGAGGGAGCAAGCGGGTGCATCAGAGAGAGAGAGAGAGAGAGAGAGAGATGACCTCGGAAGCCTTAGCGAGTTCATCCAATTGAGCCAAAGGCAGAACTTTTCTGCCGTTGTGATCGTGTTTTCGGTGATGAAGGGTGCTTCGCAATTTTCTGAACGACGTCTTCATTGTACGCAAAACAGAGAAAGCGGAAAGTAAGCTGTTCCTCTTTTAGATACCTAATCCTCCTCGGGATCTTGGCCAACACTTGAAACAATTTGTTGTCACAATTGAGAGTTTTACGCTGACAATGAGCTCCGGCGAGGATCACTACTAAGGCGATAAATGAACAGAAGCAAAATTATGTCAACCTCAGTAAGTATAATTAGGAATCAGAATAACAATTAGTGGAATTATATCAACAAGCAAGCAATGGACATACTCAAAATTTACGCCTGAATTATAGAACGAATCAGTCAAACGAAAAAACAAAAATGGGCCAAACTTTACCAACTCATGCAATATTGATCGGGGAAGCAGAGCTCTGGGAGATCTTTCATCGATTTCAGACTATAAAACCTGAAATTCGAAGGCCCAACAGAGAACTACGAATACAATTTGTTTTTCGGTTGCCGAAAATTACACTGCGGCTAGAGATATCCGATGAGGTTAGAGAAAAGGAAGATACAATAGGCCCAGAGGAGAGCAGAGATGCCGAACGTCAATGATGGTTGCTGAAATCGATTGCACTTCCGCCCTCGCGAAGGAGTGCTGCTTTGCTTCGTCTTGGATTGGTTTATTGTAGATCAACGGAGAAATACAACAGAAAATACAGTCTATCTGTATTAATTTTCTGGCCGGAACCTTGACCCCATAAACACCGTAGCCCCTTTTCTTCTCCTTCTTCTTCTGTTATCTTTTTAATAGAATTTGGCGGTTCGAGAACACTGTGCTGTGGCCCTTAACATACGTTCATTTCGCGTAACCCCAAGACAGCTAAAACTAAAACCCGCCCCTACATTTACTCACTCTGAGGTTCATTAAAATGATCGTCCGAATTTTTTATTTTTATTTTTATAATTATAAATATACTCACAATATTCAAATTATAA
>JAODPA010090575.1:0-23656 GCA_025585075.1 Nepenthes mirabilis | reverse complement strand
ACACAGCCCAAACGCATCAACCAAGCCAGAGCATCCGTGGGCAGCTTCATAGAAAAATACAACCCATCTAAACACCCATACATTCAAATACAACCCATGCCAAATGGGATAGACCGCCATTGAGACAACCCATCTATACAGTGATAATAATGTAATTGAAACACTTTTTCTCATATCATAACAAAATATCCAACGTTAATTCGATAATAGATACTATTTAGCTATTTTTGAGTTCCAATAAGGTGAACCCATGATGGTTGACCTGAATGAAAAAAAATAAAAGACTTGAATAAAAAAATAAATCCCCCAAATGGAAGAATATTAAGGACCCAAATAGGTAAATAAATAACTTACTATCCTAGAATAAACGGGCCTATCAGTGGTGCCTGCCAGTGGGCTTGTCCATGTGGATGCCAAGTGCTTGACATACGGCAAGATTACATGTATGGTGCCATTCAGTGCCTAAACTGCATTATCCACTAGCAATACTCGCTAATGAGGAAGTAGAGCCCTCCTGAATAACCTTAGCCTATAAAAGGTGGGAAAGTTTCATAGGAAAGGGAGGGGAGCTTGAGCCAAACCAAAAGAGCCAGAGAGAGAGGTTAGGCGGATGCCCAGTCAAACTGGCCGCTACTAATCAGCACCAAGGCTACTAGCCACTGTTGCTCCCTTGCCACCGCGAGTGAAATAATGATACAACACTTCAACAATTCATAAAAAGAATTCAAATATCATGAAAATATATGTGCTTTGCACCAAGGTATCTCATAAAAAAATTGAACACAAATCTGATATTAGATTAATTAAAATGCTGATTTAGGGCCCTATGCATGGTGTTTATTTGCACTTGGATTTGCCTCATATTTTTTTTTATGGATGTTGGGTCCCATGTCAAGGCCCACGAAAAGATGTTGAGGCCCACGAAGGATGTTAGAGCCCGCGAAGGATAACGAGCCCAGCCTAACTGTGCAGGAGACATACGTGGCACCCCGCTGGCAGAAGACGACGAGTGCCCTGCGGCGCATTAATGCGTTGCCAGAAAATCGACAGAAAGGAGGAAAAGCCGACAAATGGAGAAGCGGCTGGCACAGTGCCAAACGGCTCAGGCAGCCGCCCGCAGCAACCAGCCAATCCCAACTTAGGGGAAAACCAGGCGTGGCCAGCACCGCTCAGGAGCCTGCCTGCCACGGTAAAACGACAGCTGACATGACCAGCGGTCAGCGACAGTGACCAGAGGCAAGGAAGCCCCTGCAATGGGTATTCTGGCGCCCAGAGTCCAATGGGGAGGAGCCTATAAGAGCTCCCACTCCCCGTAGAGAGAAGGATCCCTGATTCGAACTCCGATCCTACATCCTCTAAACAGATCACGCGAGAGAAAGAACTCAAACTGAGATAAGACTCATCTCTGGCGGTCACGAGTGAGCCCATTTCTCTCACGATCACTATCCCCAAGTCTACTCAGGCAACGGGAAGTTAGCCACCCACCGCGGTATATTACGGAAGCCAGGCCTTCCACTACCTGCTGATTGCATCCACCATTCTAAAACATACACATCACTCACATTTCATGCGCACCCATTCGCACACCGCTTGCCGCGTGCACCATTTCCGTTCATTGTGGGGATTAGCTGACTGTCGGAGTAGCCGTGGTGGGAGAAATCCCGCCGGACCTTTGACCTCTTGTTTATTGTTTGTATTGTGCAGGTCCAGGTTTAGAGTTACGGAGACTGGACCCTTTGCCCAACGCCACCACGTGTTTGGGAAGACGAAGGCTCCCTAATCTGTTCGACAACCTCGGACTCAGGACGCAACATTGGCGCCATTTGTGGGAAGTTGACGAGAAGCCTAGTGTCTCTTTCCTACCTCCCTTCTTAAGAAAAGAAAATGGTGAACACAAGAGCACAAGCCAGTGCTCCAGTGATGGAGGTTGTCGCCCAGAACGAGGATCCCCCTGCCGAGAACCAAGGGGACGTTCGTCCACAGCCCGACGTCCACCGCTTGGCCGTGGATGTGGGCAACATAAAGCTGGTCCTCCACACCCTGTGCGAGCATATGAGAACTCCTTGGCCGGGGGCTGCCTCTCTAGCATCTCAGGTCTCCTCCTCTAAGAGAGCAAAGCAACATGCGGCAGCCAACAGGAGACGATCCAACCAGCTCGACAACGCCGCGGCCCAAGCGGACCCCAGCGGAATCGACCCTAATGAGGCGGAAAGCCATCCCAACTGCGGCGATCGGGGACAGCCCTGAACGGCGTAACCCCCGCAACTCGCGCTGCAACTGGAGGTCGACTGCAGCGGACTCCAACAGCGATCGGACCACTCAAGCGGAGAGTCGGCATCCCTGACAAGGTCAACCACACCTCCAGGGCCACACGGAGCTCCGCGATGTCATCAACGCACGGAGAGGTGCTGCCGACCCGTCGATGGAGGAGAAAGTCAGAGTGTTGTGGGACATCTTGCATAAGGAGAGGCCCACGTGATCCTCCGCCGACCTTTGGAGATCGCCCTTCGCCATGGACTTGCGGACCCAGCCACTGCCGAACAAGTTCAAGATGCCAGTCCTGGAGGGGTATGACGGAAGTAAGGACCCGATGGACCATCTCAACTGCTTCCATACCCACTTGTCTCTATATGGAGCGAGCGAGGCCCTGATGTGCCAGTGCTTTCCCGTCACCCTCAGGGGGGATGCATTGCTCTCGTTCCATGGTCTCCCTTGGAATTTCATACGCTCATTTGACAAGCTAGCCGACAGTTTTCTGAGTAAGTTTGCCTCTAGCCGCAGAGAGGAAAGGCAACCGTGGCACTTGGTCTACCTCCACCAGAAATCGGATGAAAGCTTGAAGCGGTTCCTCAACCGTTTCATCACCGACGCGCAGTGGATCCCCCAACTCTCTGATGAGCTGAAGCTCAACACCCTTGTTGCCATGCTGGCAGCGGGGGATTTCTTCAAGCACCTGTCGCACCAGCGCCCTCAAACCTTCCGGGAGGCTGAGGCCATCGCCAGGGCGTACATCACGGCTGAAGAGACCAATGAGGCGAAGCGCCCTGAGTAAGCGGACCGGCCCCCGGAAGCCCCCAAGACAACTGGCAGGCGAAAGATGGACAACGACAGCCACCGCTTCCCCGAACGCTGTAAGCAGCAACGACCTCCACCGGGGCCCAGAAAGTTCTACGGGCGAACCTCCCTGACTCCTCTAAATGACAGCCGTACCAACATCCTGATGCAGATCAAGGATGAAAAGTTCTTCAAGTGGCCGAAAATGCCGAAAGGTCCCAGCGGCAGCGACCAGACTAAATACTGCCATTACCATCGCTGCCTGGGACACTCGACTGAGAACTGCCGGACCCTGCAGCAGGAGATAGAAGACTTGATCCGCCTTGAACACCTCAAATGGTTCGTGAAGAGTTTGGGGCAGGGGCCCGCAACCTTTGATGGTGAAGCCAGCGAGCCTCCGAGGGCCCGCATGGCCACCAGCGTGGTCAATATGATCTCCACTACGGCCGTCGTGGAACCGAGCATGGGAAGTCGGAGCCAACTTCCAGCAACAAGCGAGTGAGGATAGGGGTTAGGGATGATGTCACTAGCTTTAGTAGCGACGATATGGCCCATGTAACCTCCCCCATACTGATCCCCTTGTTGTATTTGCCCTTATTTCAGGCGGTGGGGTTGACTAGCAACTGAAATGAGTTTTCATCGATAATAAAAGTTCACAAAATTTATTGTATCTCAGTGTCTTCTTTAAACTCGGATTGAGACGAAGCCAAATGAAAGCCGCTGGCGGACCCTTATACGGCCTTGACAATGAGCCGGTCCCTGTACAGGGGATAGTCCGGTTGGAGGTCACTATGGGAACTCACCCGCGCTCCGTAACGCGAGAGTTGGCGTTCCTCATTGTTGACCTACTGTTTGTCTACAACGCCATATTGGGCAGACCCTTCCTCACGACCTTTGAAGCCGTGACTTTCATCACGCACCTGAAGGTGAAGTTTCCAACCCTGTGGGGTGTGGGAGAAGCTCTTGGAGACTAGAAAATGGGACGGACATGCTACCTGTCCTAGATCAACGCTGCGGTGCCATGCTACCCCGACGAAGATCTTGACCTTCGCGACGAAACCCTGCTATAGCAGGCCCAGTCATGAGAAGAAACCGAGGCGGTCCCTTTAAACCTTTCCGAACCGAAAAGGTGCATCAACATCGGCAGATCTCTCTAACTCGTAGAACACGACCGGCTGATTACCTTCCTTAGGGCCAACTCAGACGTGTTTGCCTGGGTTCCCGTTGACATGCCTGGAATACTGGTCGAAGTGATTGTCCACAAGCTAAGCCTTGACTTGAGCCGAAAGCCCGTTCGGCAGAAGCGCAGAAACCACTCCGTCAAGAAGTTGGTCGCCATAAGGGAAGAAGTGAAGAGACTCTTGGACACTAGATTCATCTGAGAAGTTCAATATCCGGAGTGGCTATCCAATGTTGTGCTAGTGAAGAAGAGAAACGGCAAGTGGCGGATGTGCGTTGACTTCACTGATGTAAATAAGGCTTGCCCCAAGGACAACTTTTCTCCCCCCAGGATCGACCAGCTCATGGATTTCACGTCCAGACACGAGCTACTGAGTTTCATGGATGTGTATTCTGGCTACAACCAGATTCGGATGCATCCCGAGGACGAGGAGCATACCTCTTTCATGATTGACCAGGGGACATATTGCTACAAGATGATACCCTTCGAACTCAAGAATGCGGGCGCAACCTATCAGCGCCTGGTGAACAAGATGTTCGAAGCCCAGATTGGACGAAATGTGGAGGTATACATCGATGACATGCTTGTGAAGAGAAAAGTCGCCAGCAATCACGTCAACGACCTGGAGGAGACATTTTAGGTCCTTCGGCGACACGGGATGAGCTTAATCCCACTAAGTGTGCCTTCGGAGTGACCTCGGGAAAATTTCTAGGCTTCATCGTGTCCCAACGCAGCATTGAAGCCAACCCAGAGAAGATCAAGGCCATCCTCGACCTGAACCCCCCGCGGACGATAAAAGAAGTGCAGAAACTCATCGGGCAAATAGCAACCCTTTCGCGATTCCTCGCCAACTCAGCAGAAAAGTACTTACCCTTTTTCAAGGCGCTAAGGGGCACCAAATCGCTGGGATTCAGGTAGAGCGAGGAATGCGACGAAGCTTTCAGAGAGTTGAAGACGTACATCGCCAGCCCGCCGCTCTTGAGCTCGACGCGGGAGGGAGAGGACCTTTGCCTATACTTGGCAACGTCAGCAGCGGCCCTCAGCTCCGTGTTAGTTGGGGAACACGAGGGCGTGCAGCGGCCAGTGTATTACGTAAGCCGGGTACTGACGGATGTGGAGGCCCGCTATCCGCACGCCGAAAAGATGGTGCTCGCCGTCATCTATTCGGCGTGTAAGCTGCGGCCCTACTTCTAGTAGCACCAGATCGTCGTACCAACAGATCAGCCGCTGAAGTAGATCTTGCAGAAGCCAGAAACGTCCGGACGGTTGGTCAAGTGGGCTGTTGAGCTAGGAGAGTTCGACGTGGAGTTCCGGCCTCGGCCAGCCATGAAGGGGCAAGCTCTGGCCGATTTCATTGTCGAAGCAGCCACCCTAGCTCCGGAAGATGCCGACAACCCAGGAAACATGGAAGACCACGATCCTCCAGCATGGATCCTGAATGTGGACGTGTCGACCACTCAAGCGGGCAGCAGAGTCGGAGTCGTGCTGAAGACAACGGAGGGTATAGAGATTACATACTCCGTCGCACTGGGCTTCCCGGCCAGCAACAACGTAGCAGAGTACGAGGCCCTCCTCGCGGGCCTGCGACTAGCCAAGGAATGTTCCGCGTGGTCATTGGTCGTCCGCAGTGACTCCTAGCTTGTGGTCAACCAGGTGCAGGGGAACTTCGATGCGTCAAACCCACAACTTGTGAGGTACTTGGCGAAGGTGAATGCCCTGATCCCTAAGTTCGACCAGTTCGCGATCAAGCATATCCCCAGGACCGACAACGAGCGTGCTGATTGACTAGCCCAGGGTGCGGCTGCTGGATCCCTGGAACAGTACGCCAGAGAGCCCAGGGAAGTCTTAACCACGCCTAGCGTTGACGCTGATGACCAAGAAGTATTGTGGGTCGACATAGGGAGCAATTGGATGATGCCATACGTGAAGTACCTGACCGAAGGAACCCTCCCCGATGATGCCAACGAGGCCAAGCAGATCAAGAGGACAGCAGCATGGTTCAGCGAAATACTGTATAGGCGGGGATACTCCACTCCCCTCCTGAAATGCCTTACTCCAGAAGAAGCCGAGTACGCACTAAGCGAAATACACCTTGGACTATGTGGCTCGCACATCGGGGGCAAGAACCTCGCATTCAAGGTCATGCGATAAGGGTTCTATTGGTCGACCATGAAACGGGACGCTATGGAGTTCATCCGGAAATGTGAGAGTTGCCAGGTCCATGGCCCCATGACGCATCAACCGCACACGGAGCTGCACTGCCTCAAGTCCCCGTGGCCGTTCGCACAATGGGGGCTCGACATACTCGGGCCCCTACCTTTGGCTTCCGGACAGAGGAAATTCCTGATCGTTGGCATCGACTACTTCACCAAATTGGTAGAAGCTATCCCTCTTGCCAAGATCACCAAGCAGAACGCGACGGAGTTCCTCTATGAAGGTATCGTTTGCCGCTTCGGGATTCCTAAGATCGTGGTGACCGATAACAGAACCCAGTTCATCGGCAAACGATTCACGAAGTACTACCGCAATCTCCCCATCAAGCTGATCCATACGTCCATGGCGCATCCCCAGGCCAATGGACAGGTTGAGGTCACCAACCGCACGTTGCTGTACAGATTGAAGACCAAACTGGAAGACGCAGGGGGCTCCTGGATTGAAGAGCTACCGTCCGTGCTCCGGTCGTATCGAACGACCCCGCGGGAGCCGACGAGGGAGACGCCTTTCAACCTCTGCTTTGGGGCTGAGGCTGTGGTCCCCATGGAGGTGGGGATGCCAAGCTTGCGGGTCGAGTGCTTCGACCCAGCCACAAATGCACAAAGGATTCAGGAAAGCTTAAACCTGCTCTCAGAGGTCCGAGATTCGGCACAATTGCAGATCACAGCCTATCAGCAGCGCATCGTGCGGTACTATAATAAGGGGATAAAGGCACGCCCTCTCGAAGTTGGAGATCTGATCCTCCAGAGCGTAGAGGCAGCGGGAAAGACCACAAACAGGAATAAACTCTCCCCTGGGTGGGAGGGGCCATTCCTCATCTCTGCAATCCTCCGGAGTGGAGTGTACAAGCTACGCGCCTAGAACGGCAAGCTGGTCCCGCGGACCTGGAATGCTACCAACTTAAGGAAGTTTAACCAGTAACGCTACACCAACCCTGGTAAGACATGCACGTGCACCATGATGAGTGCTTGAACATGTGCAATGCCTTTTGTTAATAAAATCACTTTTCCTGTTATTCTACATCTCCATTTGTGTGAATTGTTGACATGTATGGCATTCTTAAATTAAAACGACCTAGATTGCCCTTAAGTCGGTAGGATAATCGTCCGTCCGTAAAGAAAACCCTTGGCCGTGCACCAAGCGGCCCGTGAGCTGCCACGAAGAACCTTTCCCGTGCAGTAGGCAAGTCCGAAAGGACATTCATCTATTATGGCTCTACCCCAACTGACCTAGGCGGTCAAAACATTAGGCCTGGGGGCTTTTGAAGTCCCCAATAAGTGGCCAGCAAAACCTTAGGGGGCAAGTGTCGCAGGCGTGCGGTGACCTTCTTGTGCAGAAAAGAGCACCCTCAGTCTACAATGGTCGTGGGCTAGGACTTTAAACTTGGTGATTATAACGCCTTGAGCAGGGGCCACACACCTCCCGCGAACATACGTGACTAAGGCCTAGACCCCGAAGTCCGGTTGCCGTGGCCTGAAAACCCGGCTGCCCTTGCTGTGGCTCCACGGGACTTGCGACGACATCCGCCCTACCGAATCGAGCTTCCCATCAAACACGTGAGTTGCGATGACATCCTCAGACGAAGGACGAGCACAGCGCAAGAAGACACCTAGATAGGGCCTTGGTGACAATAGCTCTGCGAGCCTAGCATTCAAGTACTGGGCATGACCCCACGGATCACATTAAACGAAAGTTGTAAGCAGCATACCACATCAGAAGAGAACAAGTGCGAAAGAAGAAAGAGCCACTCTTTATTCATTTGCCAGGAATAAGTAAGATACAGAAGCAGGGGATGATAACAAAGGGCAGCTTAACAACCTATACAGATGGAGACTACTCGGGTGGATAGGATGGAGCGGCCTCCTCGTGGAAGTTCCTCAGGCGAGACGCCTCCCGGATCACGGCATTCCCCCGATGAAAGACTCCTTCCGGTACGTGAGGAGCCACGAGGGAAGCGATCTTACTGCTCAAGTGAATGCCATCCCAATACCGAGTCTCCATCAAGAGCTGCGACTTGGATGGAGAAAGCCGACCAACCATGTTTTTGGCCATGCGTGCGTTGTCATCCTCCATAGCAACGAGCAGGGCTTCCAGTTACGCCACTTTTCGCCGCAAGCGCCTGTTCTCCTCTTGCACCCGCTCTCTATCCTCTTGAAGGGAGGGGACCCGGGCCCTTGGGTGATGGATGGCCTGCTGCAAGCCCCCGTGGAGGAGGACGGTCAGCTCGTCAAAAGGATCGGCATCTCCAGAAGCAAGTAAAGGAAACGACGTTAGAAGAATTTCCCAAACATGCAACAACAAGGAAAAACCAGATCGGAGCAGTTGTACCTAAGTAGGAGCAGTGCTCGGAGAGCATGCAAGATCACCTGGTGGAGCCCCTTCCTGAGGCTCCTCTCCTTCGCCCGTTGGAGGTGAGCTAGCTGGAAGGGTGGCAGTCGTAGGTGCGCTCGGAGGCTCCAACCCAGAAGACGTCCTGACTGCCCCCTCGCTAGCTCTCGTCGGATCGGCGACCAACACCACTCCTTCCTCCGACGGTGAAGCTACGTCCTCGAGGATCCCGCCCTCCGAAATGGGCTCCATGAAAATAACAATTGACTCCACAGGCCCCCTTTTCTCCGACGTCAGCGCGGGCGCTGCCGAGCATGGCCCCTCTGGGTCATCAAGGTCCAAAACGTCATCCATCACTCTCGGAGTAGCGTCTACGAACACCTCAGCAACGGAACGAGCGAGAGGCCCCCCAGCGGGTTGAGACTCCGCCTCATAGAGTTCGAACACAGCTAGCCCTGGGGCCGAAGTCGACGACGGCCTGGCGGTCTCCCCCTAGTGGCCCACGCTCGTAGCCGCCTTCAGGGCCAGACTTCGAACCTCGACTGAAGAACTGTCAACTTGTCTTTGGGACCTCCGTGTTGAAGTCCCTCCAGCCTCCCTCAACCTCTTTAGGGAGGCCTCAACCTCTTCATCGTCTGAGGACGACTCCAGCAGTGAGCAGCTCTCCTCCTCGTTCCCACCGGACGATTGGGAAGCGGCAGCTCCACCAGGCTTTCTCTTTCCAGGATCGGCGGCTCTCCTTCCAGATGAAGGCCCCCACTTGGAGGCCTCGAAGGTGATCGACGTTGAAAAATAACCTTGAATGGAGAACTTCACCTACTGAGACTGGATGGCGGTTACCACTTCCACCACCCCCATAGCATCCTCTGCAGGCAGCTTCTCCAGGAAGAATCCTGAAATCTGGCCCCACACACGAGAAAGCTCTGAATCAGGGGGCTCTTGCAGAAAGAAGAATCGATCCTTCTAGCCCTTCACCAAATCGGGATTGGTTCCCCGAAAATGGAAGCTCGTCTTGGGCGACATCGACACCCAGTCCTCCGACTCGGTGGAGCGAAAAATCAGCCTGGAGGCCTTGGTGTCAAAAGAGCCGCCGTGGAGGTGAGTGAAGATGCACAGGGCCCACAACAGTGGCCTCAGAGCGAGCCCCTTCTGGTGCGTCAGCACCTGAATCCCTAGGGACGTAAGAACTAGATTCCGACTCGCTAGAAGAGCACTCCAATTCGTATGATGAATCCTCCATTGAGCTCGTGGCAAAAACGCACACGGAGAGAGCAAGCAACTATTAAGCACGCAGGAACAAGGAAATGCAAGGTTGTAGAACAAAATGACGCATTTAAATAAGAAAATTCTTCTCCTGAAAACAGCGGCGTTAAGAAGACAAAGGGCGCCAGAGCTTGGCCAACGGGCTCCCACCACGTGGAAGGTCCCTGAAGCCTCGCGTTTCCAGACAAGTCTACATGACGCAACGCCTCCTGACCACGCGAGCATTTAATGTGCCAGTCACACCGAGGGACGTGACCACCAACAGTGGCCCCTCCGTTTCCGTGGAATTGAACATAAATCGCCATGGAAAAAGGCCCAGCAAAGAGAAGAAGCACGCACAAGGGGAAGGAGAAAATGAAGGCAAAAGGGCTACTTCTTTTATTAATCAATGGTTACTTACAAAGTACAAGATTTACAGCGATAATACTGCGAGAAAGACGAAGGAAGACGACGGTGCGAGGCCCCGGGTCCCTCGTGATCACCCCAGATGAGCTTAGAGAACGTGATCTACATGAGATCCCCACGGCCAGAAGCCACCGGTAGTTCACCAGGCGAACGGAGGAAGTCACAAGGAGCACCCCCTGAGATGGAAGCCGCCGAAACGCTATCCATTGGGGTGGGATTAGCACCGAGACCAGAAAGCACTCAGAGGGAGTAGGGGAAGCACCCCGCGACTCCTTTTTTTTGGTAAGTAGCACCCCGCGACTCCCTCACTAAGTTTCTGGCCTTCCCTCTCCGCAGTCTATGCTCGAGCTCAGCGAGGTGGAGAGCATGAGCAGCACCCTCCGCCAGTGGGAAACATCCTTGCGGAGGTTCCGCCATGGCTCTGCCCCACGTCAGGCAAGCCATAGACCAAAGAGAGGGTACACGATGACAGCAGAATAGTCGAACCACTCTCATTAGCATGAGGAGCGGACTGCAATGCCGGAATTAGAACAGTCTTCATTAAGGACTTCGAGCATCCAGTTAATCCATCCAACTCCTTCTCGAACCCTCGCTAAGGGCGGGGTGAGCCAGAATCTTCTCATTTCCTCTCCAAAGGTAGACAAGGGAGGTGCCCCACTCACTAAGGAGCCCCTCCTATTTATGGACAGGATGTGAACCATTCTCTTGCCTAGCGTAGCACGTCTACCAGCTGACGTCTTTCACGGAATGGGAAAGACCCCTAATTAGACGCAACCCAAGACGTGCGAATCTTACCAGTCAGAGTGATGAGTCACGGCAGCGTCAGAAAAGCCTGCGCAGTCTCCTAGGGAAGGTGCGAGTCCAAAAAAGGACAAATTGTGGTGCGGCATGAGAAAGGCTATGAGGTCACAAAGTGGACCGAAGGAACATGCCTGGCCCGGCCCGACCACTGGCCGCCCCAGGCATGGGGGGCTAGTGTTGGGTCCCATGTCAAGGCCCATGAAAAGATGTCGAGGTCCACGAAGGATGTTAGAGCCCGCGAAGGATAACGAGCCCAGCCTAACTGCGCAGGAGACATATGTGGCGCCCCACTGGCAGAAGACAACAAGCGCCCTGTAGCGCATTAATGCGCTGCCAAAAAACCGACAGAATGGAGGAAAAGCCAGCCAATGGAGAAGCGGCTGGCACAGCGCCAAACGGCTCAGGCAGCCGCCCGCAGGCAACCAACCAATCCCAGCTTAGGGGAAAATCAGGCGTGGCCGGCAACGCTCAGGAGCCTGCCCGCTACGGCAAAACGACAGCCGACATGACCAGCGGTCAGCGATAGTTACCAGAGGCAAGGAAGCCCTTGCAACGGGCATTCTGGCGCTCAGAGTCCAATGAGGAGGAGCCTATAAGAGCTCCCACTTCCCGCAGAGAGAAGGATCCTCGATTCAAACTTCGATCCTACCTCCTCTTAACAGATCACGTGAGAGAAAGAACTCAAACTGAAATAAGACTCATCTCCTGCGGTCACGAGTGAGCCCATTTCTCTCACGATCACCGTCCCCAAGTCTAATCAGGCAACGGGAAGTTAGCCACCCACCGAGGTGCATTACGGAAGCCAGGCCTTCCACTACCTGCTCATTGCATCCATCATTCTAAAACATACACATCACTCACATTTCATCAGCACCCATTCGTGCACCGCTTGTCATGTGCACCATTTTCGTTCATTGTGAGAATTAGCTGACTGTCGGAGTGGTCATGGTAGGAGAAATCCCGCCGGACCTCTAACCTCTTTTTTGTTATTTGTATTGTGCAGGTCCAGGTTTAAAGCTACGGAGACCGTACCCTTTACCCGACGCCACCACGTGTTTGGAAATTTGAAGGCTCCCTAATCCGTTTGACAACCTCTGACCCGGGACGCAATAATGGATATACATACAAATATTTGAACAGACAACTAAATTTTGGTGCAATTTCATGGACGTTATATTTGAGGCACAGTAAGTGTGATGACCCCCTTACACGAATTAATTATAAATTATTTGTATTTTATTGAATAAAAAATTATATAGGGTGAATAGTGCTGTCAGATTTTACTCCCTCACGTGAAATAATTATTAAGGAACTATATTTTTTGTGTCTCAGTGACTGACTAAATTCAACTAAAAAAAAAGAGATTACACGTCTCTCGATAATCGATGAATATTACACTAATAACGTGTTTGTTGTATAATTCCTCCACTGGCATGATGGCTTTGACGTGGTTGTAATAAATATAAGAAAAAGAGCGAGAAGGAAATAAATTTTTATATTATAAAATTTTTTAGGCAATTGAGTTATATTATAAAGTTCGGTGGTCAGGAGTTATAGTCTTTAGGACTCCAAACCATATTATCAATATTTAATTTTATGGCATTTTTTATATCAATCAATCAATATGTAAGATTGTCAACCATTTGATATTTTAATATTAACTAATATATAGTAGTTTTATAATGATGTGTGTGTTTTAATAATTATTAAGTATTTTTACTAGGATTGCATTTTCATGGCTAAAATTTCCAGTGAAAATTTACTAAGACCACAACTAGAAGACTTATGTGAAGCCCGAATTTTCAAAATATAGTAAATCATGGTAATAAAGTTAAAATAATTAAGTTGAGGATAAATGTATTAAGAAAATTTTGAGATAAATCTCGGCTAAAAGAAAAAAAATAAAAGCGACCCTTGATGCATGCTTGAGCATTGAGTAGGTGGCAATTTGCTGAACGTGGCACCCAAGTAGCGCCCGAGGTGCTACCCAAGCACATTTAACAGAATCGATCACTCGAAAGGTGCTCGATGGCGCCCGAGGTGACACCATGACAGAATGTGGGCGCCTAAAGGACATTTGATTGACACTCGAGCGCCAGTCACATTTTCAGCCCATCGACTTTGATTTTTTTTTATAACAAGGAGAGGGGAAAGGGTTTTGGGGGCACGCACGAGTAGAAGCACGAATAAGGAAGAGAGTAAAAGAAAAAGAGGAGGGACTCTTTTCCAATTTCGATCCAATTAGAGCAAGAAAAACGGCACATTGGGCTAATACAATTGTACCTTTAATTTTGTTTTTCATTTTTACCGCTTTTTGACGTCTTCATTTTGATATTTATGTTCTAAAACCCTCATCCCATAAGTTTTGTCACAAATAATACATAATTTTCATAATTTCTTCGTTAGATTTTGTGTTTTTATATGATTATTATGAATTATAGCTTCGATTTCGTTGTTTGGCTTATGTTTTGTGTTCGTTTTATGTCCGGACGGTTTGTTTCAAATTCTAGCTTGAAATTTTGAGGATATTTTGTTTCAAACTTTTGAGAAATGTGATGAAAAGGTTATTTGATCTCTTGTTAAGTTAGTTGGATGATTTTTATTTGAAATTTTGAAAAGAAAGATTTCACTATTGGACTTTTCGGGAGTATTCAAAACTATTTGAAGGATTTTTTTGTAAGAGTTTAATTTGGTCTTTGAGATATGATGAGTTAAGATTAAGGAAATAAGAACAAGTATACTTTCGGTTAAGTAAATAGTAAGAAATTAGACCTAGGACTATCGTACAGTCAGATAAAGTTCTTCGGCATATTTTAAAACATTATAGTGGTAAATTGATAATTCTTGGGGCGGTAAATTGAGTGGGTAGGGACTTTTGAACATTGAACTATAGACATTGAAAACTTATTGAATATTAGTCTTGAATTGTATAGAGTGAATATAATCTATCATCGATAATTCATTTCATCGGTTAGCAGGGTCTACTAGTTTGGATCTATTCAGATAATAAAGGTGGATTTGAAGAACCAGTGAAGTTTAAAATTGACTTATGGTTTCTGACATGTTTTCATGACGATTAATACTTTCTCACTTTTTATGTGCCTTAAGTTCTTTCATAAGTCCCATAACTTTTGCTTTACTGTAAGCATGTTTTGTATGAAAATTTCGTTTACATACTTTCATGATGCATTGTTGGGTTTTAACTCACTTTTCTATTTTTTTTCCTCTAGATGAGACCATAGAGCTGCTACCCAACAAAAATGAGTTAAGAAATAATTTAGCTAAAGAAGTATTGAGAAGATCTAAAGTCTCTTGAAGAACTTTTTGAGTCTAATTAGTGAATGTGAATAACTAATTTTGTGGATAAAATTTACAATCATGGCATATATGTTTTATTTTGGATTATTATTTTTGTTTCCGTAGGATTACCTTATGGATTTAGTATTGCTTCCGCATTTTGATTGTGGATTTGTACATGTTCCAAGTTGGCATCTCATTTTTGAATCGATATGGAGGATATGAATATCGTATTGGAGCCATGGATGAATATGGCATTTTGATGATCCTGTATTTTTGTAATGAATGAATGAATGTGGAAGTCTATTTATCTATATGCCTTGATCAGGTTATTTGTATGATGTTTAGCCCTTTTACAGAGAAAACTCTGCCATATTTTCTGCAGATATTATATTATTTTATTTGGATATTAGTTTATTTGGTTATTGATGGATGTTATAAAAAAAAATCTGCTCCATCACAATTGATATTAGAGAAAAAGATACCATAGGTTTGATTTGAATCATATGTGAAAGTTTAGAATTAGTTAAGATTGATCAAATAAGTAGATTAAGGTATATGACGATTAAGTTATATTAGAAAGTTTGAGATGCCCTAGTTTATATCCCTTAGGCTAGGATTAAATTGGGACTTGGTGTTTAAGCTGATTGACATCGATTTTCAGCCTAGGGTAACTGACCTTGGTTTAAAGTTTAGGTTTGATCTATTATGAGTAGAGGTTTTCAGGTTAGTAAGTCATTAGAAGGGTGGGCTTGGGTTAACCTAGCAAGTATGATGGATGAAATAGAATTGATGACTCGTGATAAGTGTAACTTGGAGTCGATTTTTACTGTAGTGAAATTAAGAATGTCGATTTATGATTGATTTAGTAGCGATCGGGTACTTGAAATTTTGGATGATACAAGTCTTGTAGACTTGAAATGAGTAAGGATAGTTAAGATTAAATGAAATGTGTAGGTGCTAGGCCCTAGGTTCAATTTTGAAATACATTGATTGACTGTAACCCCTCCCTCTAAACGGGTTTTTTTTTAAGGTCAACTAACATTGTGATGTTTTGGCAATAGGATATCAGTATGGCTAGTAGAGGAAGAGGAAATACCCATGGAGGTGCTAGTACTCCCCAAGATTGTGAAACCGAGTATCTTAATTTGTTGGGGAGGATAACAAATAATATTGAATCAATGGAGCAATGTCATATGGCTCCGGCTCCTGCACCAGAGCTGGCCTTAGGAAATCCTGTCTCGACCGGTTATGATAAATTTACGGCAGAAAAAACACCTAAATTTTTGGGAGAACCAGATCCGACGGAGGCGGATATTTGGATTCGGAGACTGAAGAAGATATTTGTGGTCCTTTAATGTTTTGATTAGGAAAAGATTGCTTTTATGACTTATAAGTTAGAGGGCGAAGCTGTTATTTGGTGGGCAATAAAGAAAAGGGCGTTGGATTTGCCTGATGAGGAAATTTCTCGGGAGATGTTTGAGGAAATCTTTTGGAAAATATATTTACCTGCTAGTTTCTAGGACTGGAAGGAAGAAGTGTTTATGCGGCTTAGGCAAGGAAACCACACTGTGGTAGAGTATAATGTGAAATTTGCTGAATTGTCACAATATGCACCTTATGTTGTGGAAAATGAATTGAGGAAAGTCAAGAAGTTCCAATAAGGATTAAGGGATGAGATTATGAGTCAATTGGTGACGTAGGAGCTTCAAACTTGTGTTGAAATCTTAGATAGGGCTCTGATGCTTGAAAAGGAATTTGAGACTCAGAAATCTTTTGCTAAGAGGGTAGCTAGCCAAATGCATTCTGGTATGGGATCGGGTTTAGGACCCTTAGGACCTTCTAAAAAGATAAAAGTGTCTGATAAAGAAAAAAATAGCATCAAAATTTAGTCAGTGTTAGCTTCCAAGGCGTCTATAGCAAATTGTGATTATTATGGGAAGAAACATTCGAGAGAAAATTATTTTTGGAGGATGGGGGCCCTATTTTAATTGTGGTCAGTAGGATCATTTGATCAAGGATTATCTTCTACCCAAGAAACTAAAAACAAAGAGGACTGCTATTCCAACTAAAGCAATTACAACGACAGTTTAGGACACTAAGGCACCCTTAAACGTGGATGAAGGTATTCTTTTATTTATGGAGATTTGATTTCTATTTTATTTAATTTGGGATTTATGAATACTTTTATTTTCCTATGAGTTATATGTTACATCATATTCGCTCTGAAAATTTTAGGTTGTCCTATAGTTGTAATCTGTGTATTCTTTTATAGATTTTTTTTAGGTAAGTAAGTAATATGCATTAAATTAAAAGAAAAATACAAAATTTTGTGCTAACTCAAGTGTTTTTCGACTTAAAATTAGAGCAAAGATAACGGGGATGTACCCCAAAACTCATGAAAATGTCCTGATCTGAGATCAAGACCCACGACATGAAAAAATAAAAATGCACCCAAAAAACATCAGATCATCAAAGATCAAATGCTTCCAAATAAAAGTCACTAACTTAGCCTTCTGAAATCCATATTGGCGGCAGTGGCTGCTTACGCAGCAAACAGTACCAAACGTGCAAGGTGCATACCGGGCATCTCATACTGGGAAGGTGTTGGCATATTATCGCATACTGGGCGAGAAACCATCCGGCCTTCGTTTGTAAGACGACAGCTACAGGCCACGTCAACTAGGCCAAACCGGCTTCAACTCCACACCGGGCAAAACCAAGCAAAAGCAAACCGGCCAAAGCCCACATACCGGCATATTTAGCATGCTATCCAAACCAGGCGAAACAGGATAGTATTCCAAATCGGCATTTGATCTCATCCTGGGCGAAAAGCCTTCCGGCCTTCAGTTGTAAAACGGTAGCTAAAGGTTTACAGGCCATGTCAGCTAGGCCAAACCGGCCTCAACTCCACACCAGGCAAAAACTGCAGCTTATCTGGTGATTGAGCCTTGATAGCAAGGTAACCCAAATTGGGCAACAGCACACCCAGTCAACCACCTGAGGAACCTTTAGAGTTCTTGGAGGCAGCTTTTCGCTTTCTCCTTGACTTGGCTTGTTTCTAGCTTTTATAGATTTTATGAATTATGGAAATCAATTAGTCGAATGTTCATCGGAATGAAAAAGGCAAATTTAGTTGAGAAAATACTTTATGGAGCTTGTGGCTTTGGGAGCCTTTGTAGAGTTGTGTTGTGATTGTTGCAGGTTGTTCGAGGTTAGAATTATTGGATGTACTATGTGTTGTATAGGATATTTCATAGGTTTTTGTATAGTTGGATGACCGTATTACAGAGGAAACTCTGTCGAATTTTCAACAGAACATATAGTCAGTTGCAGTCGGCACCTTCAATAGTATAATTTGAATTTGTGAGAATAAAGTATTGGCTAATTGGGAAAACCAATTGATACTATACAGGTACATGGTCTTCTTAGGACTCGACAAGTGTTTCCTAAGAATTGTAGAGTCATGAGGCGTTTGGCTAGGGAACGATCAATATTTATAAGAATAGAATATGCGAAGGCTGCCTTCGAGGAATTTAGGATAAATTGTTGGTTGTTCTATTTGAGTTGACCCCCGATGGGTCTGGTAGATTACGGTGGGATATAATGTTTTGAATAGGTGTCTACCCTCAATATAAGTGGGGGAGGAGCTTATGATTTGAAATAGTTTTTCCCATAGTTAGGATTAGTCGATGAGGTCCTTACCTAAAGGAATTATAGGTGTTGTTTATAAGGAGAGCGATTGTCCTATGATTTTTAGAAGTTTAAGGAGATGTATTGTGACAGAAAGGATTTTTTTTCTCAGAAACTTTCGTCAAGACAAAAATAGAAATTAGAAGAAAAATTCAAAACATATAAATTCTACAGAAATTTTAACAGAGTTTTCTTTATAACTGAATAAAAATCAAAAATATAACCTATACGAAAAAACATGAATCAAGCACACAATTAAACAGATATCACAATTCTTCCTACAATGCATATACATAGGATCATAGACTGCCATATATCGTCCATGGTTGAAATATAATCCTATCCACTATCTAAAAACACATAAGAGATATCATCCAGGTTCTGTAACAGAATCTAAAAATAAACATATAGTGGAAGCTGAACTATATACCTGCGGAAGCATAAATCTCTGTTTATATCATATACCTATCATTTATATCTTATATAAAATCCATACACATAAAACCTATATACAAAAATCAGATAATTATATCCAACTATTTTTTTTGAGATCTCCAAAATAACTTTGAGTCTTCAAAGGTCTGCAGCCTAAGTTTTAGCTACTCATTCTCATAAGGTACTAACTTTACAGTATCATTTAGAGGGAAACAAATAAAACAGTGATTCTAAACCGAGCAAAGTATATGAAAATATGCAGTGTAAACCCTATTATGTAGAATAGGTATACCGATCAGTCAAATCATGAAGTTATACAGGAAACAAAAGGGTACATGTAACATGAGAAATCATAAATCAGTATCAATATACTTTAGAAATTATAAACAGTGTAACGAGTCATATAATTCAGAAACTAGTATCAGAATCTATAAATATTAAAAAATCCCTTTTTTGATCCAGAATGGGACCAAACTAGTAGACCTTACTAGCCGAGGGGTTGAATAATCAAGAATAAATTGTGTACATCTCATAATTTGAAGCTATAAATAGAAACAGTAACAATAATATCCCATCTCGTGGGATAAGTACAAAAATACCTCCCGAAGGTAGGCCAGAAATAGAAGACTACCATTTAGGTTAACGTCGTGAGGAAGGGTGGACCACATGTGACTCTATGGATAGAGTTATCCTCGATTACCGCCATAACATTCTAAGGCATGTCGGAGAACCTTACCTGACTAAACGATTGCCCTAGGTCTCCTTTCTTATTAACTTACTCAACATAAATGTTTAACTGTAATACTCAACTGGAAAACTCAACTGAAGGGATTCTTCCTCATATTCTTACATTCTTTACTTAACATGTCTTATGATAAATCAAACTCTTTCAGATAACCCTTCAGTTAGTTAAGAAATTCGCAATAACTTAGCGGTACAGTTCCATGTAAATTTTTTAGATAAAAATCAAAGCATAAGCTATAAACTTACCTGAACTCGATCTACCGTTATTTTTATCTGGAGTAGATCGAAATGGATGATATCTCCCTTTCTCCTTCTCTTTTCCCTCCTTCCTCTTCGTGCTGGTGGTGGTCTGCTCCCCTCTCTCTTCTCCCCCCTTTTTAGAACAATAACGGAAATCAAGACGTGGGAAAAAATCGCGCCTGTGCTTGATCACGCGGCAGGCGCACGACGAGCACAGGGTTTCTGCCGGGTGCTCGCTCGAGCATGGAAGGCGCCTGGCGAGTGGCCCCCTACTGGATTTTGCACTTGTTTCCGCGCTTCGGGCGCGCTGCAGGCGCCCAGTTGCTGTTTGCTAAACTTTGGCAATTTCTCACTTTTTACTTCCGAACCTCATTCTTCCATACATGTTTAGTCTCATTTTGATTATTATCATTTTTTATTACTCCCAAATTATCATATTTTGAGTTCAGGACCTCACATGTATCCTAAAGGAGGAATGAAATATGTAATGTGACGTGTTTGAGGAAAATTTAGAACTATGTTTCCTGTTTGAATGTGGATGGTTGTCCTTGGATTGAGTGAAATATAAGTCCATATTTAGAGTTATCCCATCGAAGGTTGGAATTAGTAATTGAAGTCTCAGTTTTGATAACTTATGGGTAGTGCCCTTGGAGATAACTTTTGTCTAATAATTTTTAAAGGCCAAAATAATTAAGTCATTAAGTAAGGACGATCCTATGATATTATAAGTGGATAGATCTGTCTAAGAATTTCAAAGATAACCTTGATGTCTTTGAGGAGAACGGACCCTAGTACTGGCAAATAATGTTGGAGATCTTAGATTTGGTATGCCTTTGGTTTCTCATAGAAGTCAAAGGCAAATCGTGAGTAAGCCCAATATTGGGGTAATAAGATGTTGTATTATGTGAAGGATTGGGGTTATGAAATTTTGAAATCAGAAGTCCCTATGGTAGTGTGCTCGTATTATGCCAGCGAGATCTTGAGGTTGTTAGTAATTGGGTTCTGAGATTTGGGTGATAACCTAACGTTATATCAAATTCTTGGGAGACTGTTATAATTGTAGTTTTGATCTGACGACAATTTGAACATTTGTGGACTTTTTCCCTTGTGGTATCAATATCTCAGGACTTTTGTATATGAGCTAATAGATATGAGTTGTAAGAAGATCTGGGATCTATAATATAAATGATTAGATAAAATGATGGAAGTGTGTATAGGCTCATAATTTCCATCGGTCTCTTGATGTGATTGAAGAGACTAGGAGTGAATGGCCATGTATTTTTTTGCTTACCAAAAAAAAAAAAGAATGGCCATGTATTTCAAAGACCTATAAGTATTTGTTAAATTTTGGCTAAATCGGCCATACTTGTCAATGTGGATTTTGTATTTTATAAAGATGTCGATTTGAAGACATACCAATGAATTAATGAGGACATGGAGTATTTCTGATTTGGGGTTTGATTGCGATTTGAGGTTTATGCCAAAATTTTAGCCAACTTGATTGGAGAATTTTGGGTGTTGGGTCAAATCAAATATGGTGGAGAATTATAACAGGATGATTTATAGTTAGATAATTAATCAAAGTTGCGCAGCGAAATTGTGGTGAACTCATATATTTTAAGGTTTGATTTGAATCTCAGAAGGATAAATTATTTCGATGCTTAATGTCAATTGAAATAAGAAAAAGTTTCCTGTTTAAGGTTTCAAACAGAGTCGGAGAAGTTGTTAATGAATTAGGTTTACTTTCGAATTTGATGAATTTAGCTAAGTATAGAACGAATCATGTACTAAAGATCAAGGCGATTCGGATGTATGAGGTTTTCTTAGATAATCATTTAATTAAATAAATAACTTATGAATGTTAGAAAGGTTTTCTCTGAGGTTCGTTAAATTTTGAGAACGAAATTTCTGTAAGTAGAGGAGAGTTGTGAGGTCCGTGTTTTCATAATATAGTACATTATGGTAATAAAGTTAAAATAATTAAGTTGAGGATAAATGGACTAAGGAAATTTGGAGATAAATCTTGGTTGAAAGAAAAAAATAGGAGCGGCGCTCGATGCACACTTGAGCACTGAGTAGGCGCGAATTTACTGAACATGGCACCCGAGGCGCCACTCGGGCATATTTCACGAAATCGATTGCTCGAAGGGTGCTCGATGAGCGCCTCAGGCGACACCATGACAGAACGTGGGCGCCCGAAGGACTCCCGACTGGCGCTCGAGCGCCAGTCACGTTTTCAGCCGACTAACTTTGATTTTTGTTTATAATAAGGAGAGGGGAGAGGGTTTTGGGGTCATACACGAGCAGAAACACAAAGGAGGAAGAGAGATAAAGAGATAGAGGAGGGACTCTTCGCTAATTTTGATCAAATCAGAGTAAGGAAAACGGTAGATCGGGTTATGACAAGTGTACCTCCAACTTTATTTTCCGTTTTTACCGCTTTTTAACATCTCCATTTTGATATTTAGGTTCTAAAACCCACATCCTACAAGATTTGTCACAAATAATGCATGATTCTCATAATTTCCTTGTTAGATTTTGTATTTTTATATAATTATTATGACTTGTGGCTTTGATTTCGTTATTTGGCTTATGTTTTGTGTTCATTTTATGTCCAGACGGTTTGCTTCAAACCCTAGCTCGAAATTTTGAGGATATTTGGTTCCAAACTTTTGAGAAATGTGATGAAAAGGTTATTTGATCTCTTGTTAAGCTTGTTGGACAACTTTTATTTGAAATTTTGTAAAAAAAGATTTCCCTGTTGGACTTCCCGGGAGTATTCAGAACTATTTGAAGGATTATTTGTAAGAGTTTGATTTGACCTTTGAGGTATGATTAGTTAAGGTTAAAAAAAAAGAACAGGTATATCCTAGTTAAGTAAATCAGTAAGAAATCAGACCTAGGACTATCGTACGTTTAGATAAGGTTTTCTGGCATACCTTAGAACGTTACGGTGATAATCGAGGATAGCTTCATTCATGGAGTAATACGTAGTTTGCCTCTCCTCGGGGCGATAAATTGAGAGGGTAGAGACTTTTGAACATTGAACTATGGACATTGAAAACTTATTGACCATTGGCCTTGGATTGTGTGGAGTAAATACAATCTATCATTGATTATTCACTCCCTCGGCTAGTAGGGTCTATTAGTTTGGGTCTATTCAGATAATAAAGTTGGATTTGAAGAACCAGTGAAGTTTGAAATTGACTTATGGCTTCTAACATGCTTTCATGACGATTAATACTTTCACTTCTTATGTGCCTTATGTTTTTTGTTAAGTCCCATAGCTTTTACTCTATTGTAAGTATGTTTTGTTTGAAAATTTTATTTGCATACTTTTATGGTACCTTATTTGGTTTTGGCTCATTTTTCTATTTTTTTCCCTCTAATGAGACCGTAGAGCTACTACCAGACGAGAACGGGTAAAGAAAGGGTTTAGCTAAAAAAGTCTTGAGAAGATTTGAAGTCTCTTGAAGAACTTTTGGAGTCTAATAATAGTGAATGTAAATAACTAATTTTGTGGATGGAATTTATATATTTACAATCATGGTATATATGTTTTATGTTGGATTACTGTTTTTGCTTTCGTAGGATTATCTTATGGATTTAGTATTGCTTCCGCATGTTGATTCTGGATTTGTACAGGTTTCTAGTTGGCATCTCTTTTTTGAATCGATATAGTGGATGGGAATATCGTATTGGGCTATGGATGAATATGACATTTTGATGATCCCGTGTTTGTATAATGAATAAATGAATGTGAAAGTCTATTTATATGTATGCCTTGATCAGGCTATTTGTATAGTTTTTAGCCCTTTGGCGGAGAAAACTCTATCCTATTTTTTACAAATATTATATTATTTTATTTGTGCATTAGTTTATTTTGTTATTGATGGAGGTTTTAAAAAAAAAAAACTCGCTCTGTCACAACTTAGCTTAAATGATCGAAGAATACATTGATGACCAAATTGATAGGAAGATTTCATTTTATCAACAATGCTT